>JAVSCE010017723.1:0-40301 GCA_032199065.1 Smutsia gigantea | reverse complement strand
TATACACAATGGAATATTATTCACCCATAAGAAGAAAACAAATCCTACCATTTGCAACAACATGGATGGAGCTAGAGGGTATTATGCTCAGTGAAATAAGCCAAGCCGAAAAAGACAAGTATCAAATGATTTCACTCATATGGAGTATAAGAACAAAGAAAAAAACTGAAGGAACAAAACAGCAGCAGACTCACAGAACCCAAGAACGGACTAATAGTTACCAAAGGGAAAGGGACTGGGGAAAATGGGCGGAAGGGAGGGATAAGAGGGAAAAAGGGGCATTACGATTAGCAAATGTAATGTTGGGGGGGCACGGGGAGGGCAGTACAAGTCAGAGAAGACAAGTAGTGATTCTATAGCATCTCACTACGCTGATGGACAGTGACTGTAATGGGGTTGGTGGGGGGACCTGATGAAGGGGTAGTTTAATAATCGTAATATTGCACATGTAATTGTAAATTAATGATAATAAAATAAATTATATTAAAAATATATATATGTATACTATAAAGGAGCCATGGATATACAATGGGGAAATGACAGCCTCTTCAACAGCTGGTGTTGGCAAAACTGGACAGCTACATGTAAGAGAATGAAACTCTATCATGGTCTAACCCCATACACAAAAGTAAATTCAAAATGGATCAAAGACCTGAATGTAAGTCATGAAGCCACAAATATCTTAGAAAAAACATAGGCAAAAATCTCTTGGACATAAACATAAGCGACTTCTTCATGAACATATCTCCCCAGGCAAGGGAAACAAAAGCAAAAATGAACAAGTGGGACTATATCAAGCTGAAAAGCTTCTGTACAGCAAAGGACACCATCAGTAGAACAAAAAGACATGCTACAGTATGGGAGAATATATTCATAAATGACATATCTGATAAGAGGTTGACATCCAAAATACATAAAGAGCTCATTCACCTAAACAAACAAAAAGCAAATAGTCCAATTAAAAAGTGGGCAGAGGATCTGAAGAGACACGTCTCCAAAGAAGAAATTCAGATGGCCAACAGGCACATGAAAAGATGCTCCACATCACTAATCATCAGAGAAATGTAAATTAAAACCACAAGGTGGTATCACCTCATACCGGTAAGGATGGCCAACATCCAAAACACAAACAACAACAAATGTTGGCAAGGATGTGGAGAAAGGGGAACCCTCCTACACCGCTGGTGGGAATGCAAATTAGGTCAACCATTGTGGAAAGCAGTATGGAGGTTCCTCAAAAAACTCAAAATAGAAATACCATTTGACCCAGGAATTCCACTCCTTGGAATTTACCCTAAGAATGCAGCATCCCAGTTTCAGAAAGACATATGTACCACTGTGTTTATTGCAGCACTATTTACAATAGACAAGAAATGGAAGCAACCTAAGTGTCCATCAGTAGATGAATGGATAAAGATGTGTACATATACACAATGGAATATTATTCAGCCATAGAAGAAACCAAATCGTACCATTTGCAACAACATGGATGGAGCTAGAGAGTGTTATGCTCAGTGAAATAAGCCAGGCGGCGAAAGACAAGTATCAAATGATTTCACTCATCTGTGGAGTATAAGAACAAAGAGAAAACTGAAGGAACAAAACAGCAGGAGACTCACAGAACCCAAGAACGGACTAACAGTTACCAAAGGGAAAGGGACTGGGGAAGATGGGTGGGAAAGGAGGGAGAAGGGGTAAAAAGGGGCATTAGGGTTAGTAGAATAATGTAGGGGGGAGGGCACGGGAAGGACTGTACAACTCAGAGAAGACAAGTAGTGATTCTATATCATCTCACTACGCTGATGGACAGTGACTGTAATGGGGTATGTGGGGGGGACTTGATGATGTAGGGAGTCTAGTAACCATAATGTTGCACATGTAATTGTAGATTAATGATACCAAAAAAAAAAGTAAGTATATGACTGGGATGGGGATATGGGAAAATGCTGAAAATGAGTATGGAAGCAGAAGGCTAGCTATAGCAGATATTAAATTTATTAGTAAGTTAGAGTGGATAAAGCAGTATAATAATCATGTCAAAATACAGCAAATAAGGGCTAAGAGCCAAAAAATAGATCGTCAATTGTGTATGAATCTACAACAGGGGTGGAACATACATGTGCACATGTACACACACACACACACACAGACACACCATGCATTCCAAGTCCATTTGGAATCACTATGAATTAAATGTTGGCCAGAACTGTTATTTTTCACTTGATCTCTATAAGTTCCCATAAGTCATGGTCTATAAGTATGTTCTGGGTCCCCAGAAACTAGAATTAGTGTCATGCCAATGTCCAATCATTTCTGGAATTTCTGATTGCCACCTTTCCCCAGTGCCCCATTACCCCAATAAATAGCTCTAAGAATTCTTTGGGGAAGACTATGAGGAGAAAGCTCATGATGTACTTGTGTCTTTCCTTAGCAGTGCCAAGTTATTGCTTTATTCATGGGACTCTGGATCTTCAAAATAACTCAGCTTTGGGAACTGGGCCGGTGTTCACATCCCTCTTGTTGTGGCTCAACTTCACCTATGTTGACAAGATCCAGTGATACAAATAGGTTAGCTTCTTAGTAAGGTATGTGTTTATTTTGTTCTCTGCAATCCCATGACTAATGAACCACAGCCAGAGACATCTGTATGTCAGGCCACATCTGGTGATCGGATTACGACAGGGATCCTGCTGCTTATTACATATCCCTCCTTTGTTTTTGGCAGTTCACTGGTGTCTTCTGGGCCAGTACCTTGTCTCCTTCCACCCCCCACTGCAATCATGGAGCTCAATTCAAATGCTGTCCCTCTTGCTAGCAGTCCTAGAGAGACTGCAGAGTGTTAAGAACAAAAATTCAGCTGAGTAAATATAAAGACCTAATTGGCTTTATTCAACAACTCATGAATCAGACAGCATCCCTTCTAGTAAATAGACAGGTGCTCTAAGGGGCTGTACAAAATGGATGGTTTTTATAGGAAGAAGGAGGGTGGGTAAGGAAGCTATTAACAAAAGAAGACAGGATTGTTTCAGGCCAGGACATCTTTTGGGGGGGAAGGGACAAGCAGGGGCATTATTATGCAGATTACCTCACTAGTGTTGATCAGGAAATTTCAGGTTGACTATTTAAAGGTCATGTTTTGGGGAAAGGTTGACTATGCAATTAAGTTTTGGTTTGCTGTCATGGGGAAAATGACTCCATTTTGAGTCTGTTCTTTCTTTACCAACACCAGTGTGAAGCTTTATAAAAGATTTGGTGACTCTCCCACCAATTTATTCCTCATGAGAAGGGTAGAGGTAAATTCTTCTTGTTTCTCCTTATGGTCACCGTTTGGTCCAGATATGCATGAGAACTCAGGTAGATGAGGAAATGTACCATCTCTTAAAAAGAAAACCACAGGCCCAAAATAGAGTCTGTTTTGCCAGGCCAATCACCAAACCAGAGCTGAATACCTAGCCTAATTGCAATTTCAACCTCTCCCAGAAAGGTAGTTGGTCAGGAATTTTCTAGTCAGCAGTAATGTGGTAATCTGGCACATGGGCCTCTCCATCTCCCAAACCATGAGGTAATCTGCATGAAAAGATACCACCCCTTCCCCCCAAGGGAAAGTGACCTGGCCTGAAACAATCCCTTCTTTTCTTTTGATAATATTTTCTTTTCCCCACCCTTTGTCCTAATTAAATATCTTCCATTTTGTACAACTCCTTGGAGTATCTCTCTACTTTCCAGATGGGATGCTATCCGATTCATTAATTACTTAATAAAACCAATTACATCTTCACATTTACTTGGTTAAATTCTGTTTTTTGACACATTCAAGTGCCCCTACAAGGAGAGACTTGCTGCCCAGCTACAGGGAATGCAGCCCTCTGACAGCCTCTAGCTGTCAATACTTTCTGTCTCAGCTGCAGAGATAAACTAGCTGCAGCTCAAAGCATGGTAACACCCTTATTGGGTCAGCCTGCATCTGTTCACTGAGGCAGGAGTATGAATACCAGGCCATTTTAGTCCTTAATAGGACACTCTGATAGATGTAATTTGCTTTAGAGCTGGGCAGGTGGAAGAAAAGAGTTGAAAGCTTGAGGGCAAGGAGGTCTGGGATAGATGGACAAATGGGAGTGAGAAAGAAGCACAGAGATTTTTGTTTAGCATGTTAATGCCCATCAGAAAGCATGAACCATGGAAGAAGTTCTGTGATGTTTAATTTTATATGTCAACTTGACTGGACCAAAGGATGCTCATATAGCTGGTTAAACATTATCTCTGCTTATATTTGTGAGGGTGTTTCTGGAAGAGATTAGCATTTGAATTGTTGCACCATGTAAAGCAGAGGGCCCTCCCCAATTTGGGGGGATGTCATCCAATCCCTTGAGGGCCTGAATAAAAAAAAGACAATGAAAGGCTGAGCTGAATTTATTCTCGGCTTGACTGTTGAGATGTGACATCAGTCTTCTGCCCTCAGCATTTTTGGTTCTCAAGTCTTCGTTTTCAAGTGTCTATAGACTCTCAGGCCTTCGAACTATGCCTTCATGGTTTGGATCAAGTGTGGAAACCTGACTCTCTTATGGTCACACGTTTCCCAGGGAAAACTGTTTTGGTGATTTATCGAGGTGGAGTAATAAAATCCCAGCCATCCTGACCCAATGCAGGGTACCTCTGTTGGGAAATATTTAATCCAGAGTTTCCAGAAGGGTTGTGCAAGGCTTTGTCAGGCCTGGTTCACAGTTTAACTTCTAACTCCACCATATCCTGCTACCCATGCCTTCATTACACAGGTGTTGATCCCTAATTAAATATCTTGCACCACAAACTCTATCTCAGCATCTGCCTCCAGAGAACCCAACCTGCAATCCAAAAAACTAAACTTTTAGAACCACAGCTGGCTGCTCAACTAGGACATTGATAAAGAAATCTCTGGTGGTGATGAAAGACAATGGGAGAATTACTTCCCAAAAGGGAGAAGCTTAGTAAATTTGACCCTCCCTAAGGAATCTCAAGGAGAGAGTTACTAGTTCTTAGGCTTTTCCATAGGTGAGTACATTGTGATATAATAAAAATGAATATTTGGTTTTTGGTCTCCAGAGTGATGTCTTTTGTATGCTAATGAGATGATTAGTGGCTGGGTTGGGGGGCGGGGTCCTAGATAGCTTCAGGAGTGAGACTGGTCACCAGAAAGACCAAGGCATTATGAGAGGCACAATATATCAAACAGTAATAGTAAGATTTGTGTTATTCTGAGTTCTGTGAGCTTTCCTAGCAAATTATTGAACCTGAGGAGAGGGTTCTGAGGTGGGGATCATGGGAACCCCCATGCTCAGCTGACTTGGACCATTAGGAACCATGGGATTCAAGGTTTTCATCCCATCATCAGCCAGAAAGCCACTGGGTCCTTGGTCCTCTCTTGGTGTCTAACACTTCATCCCTGTCTGCACACATTTTCCTTATGTACCACAGACCTTGGAAATATTTGACATCCTCTTAAAGTTGTTACAATAGGCTGGGCTTTTCTTATTGCTTTGGACATCCAGTGAAGAGCTAAGATGAAGAGAGGGTCATGAATATGAATTCAGGTTGTCATCTTTTGAAACTCAAATAGCTTCCAATTATGGAATAAATACCAGAAACACTAAGGGTACGTAGGAACTTAGAGACAAGCCCATGAAAATATATTTGATTCTATCATCTAAGAATAGTTAAGGTACCATCTCTGAATAGATCAAAGTCTCCCTACAACTATCATGACCTCCAAAAGTGCTGATTCATTAAGGGAGTGTCAACTGAATTTAAAAGTAATATTTTCACAATAGTTAATGACAAAATTATGGCACTCTGCAAACCAACTGATAAGCTAGTATTGAATCATCTCCTCAGTATAAACTTACTAGAACTGAATATTTTGAAAGAGATGTAAGGACACAGAGAGCTGCAGCCCTAAATGATATTTGATGATCATGATGGCAAGGGTAAAATAGTGACAATGGATATTACCATTTTTAAAGAAATTCCTCACACTTTTTTGCTTCAAGGTAACCTATCCAGTGAACTAGAAGTTTTTACCAAAGTAGCATGGCATGCTGATTATAGCATGTATTCTGGATTAAGTCTGTAAGAGGTGAGTTCACAGATCTGTTTTTGTCACTTAATAGTTGTGTGAACTTGCATTACTCCTACTTAAACTTTCTAAGACTCAGAACTATCATTTGCGAAATTAAGATAATACTGATATCTATATCAGGATTATCAGGCTTAAATTGGGCAATTTTATAATGTACCTAGCATCGGCCTGGGAAAAGACTGTTGCAAATATAGGCAGATGATGTCATATGGTTCCCCAAACACATATCCTCCACTTGAGATGACATGGGATCAATAATTCGCCATTGGATTTGTACTTTCATTTGCATTTTTATAGAAGGAGGAAAACTGAAAGTTGCTTTATTCCAAGTTTTGAAGGTACTTACGATCTGCTGATGGGTTTTCCAGAGTGGATGTATTTCAAGGTGCATGCTCTGGGTTTAGATATATGTAATGTTAGAAATATTGAAAGTTAAAGGACCAAATGGAAAAGGAAAAGACTCACTAATATTTTTTCTTTGAATTATAAAACATGATCAACTTGTAATAAAAAAATCCTTTGTAAAATTTTAATGCATTTGCACAAAAGAATAAACCAAAAAAGTAAATAAACCTGCTACTGCATCTCATTAAGTCATAAAAACCAAAGTTATATGAAATAAGCATGGTGGGAAGTAATTCAGAGGGTTCTAATATTCTTTCTGCAATGCAATTTATTCAAGATTTATAGGGTCCCTGGACACTAACAACAACACATATAGGAAGATGAAAATACAAAATGGTTGAGGACATTGAGTAGAAAATATTGAAATAATGAGAAATGCAGCCAGTATTTAACGGGTACTACTAAAAATTTCAGATTTTATCATGAAGTGATGTCACAAAAATGGTGACATAGGAGACCCTTGTCTCCATCCCCCAGCAAAGGTTAAGAATTGGACAGCTATCCATGAACAAAAACAGTTCTGGAAGTGCTCTTAATCCACTTAAGAAATTTGAGTAACACAGTGGAACAAAACACCATGAGAAAAGCTGCCACAGAAGGCATCCTGATAATCCAGGATAATTTCTCCATTTCAAAATCCTGAATTGAACAATGTCTGCAAAATCCTGTTTAACTATGTAAAGTAATGTATTCACAGGTTTCAAGGATTAGAAGTGGTTATTTTGCTAAGACACCTGTGTGTGTGCTGGGAGGAGGGAGAGGGGTGGGAAGGGCAATTTTTAATTTGCGTGTTTAAAATTTTGTATCATGTGCTTATATTATCTAATAAAAAATAAATACAACTTCACCAGGTGATCAAACTCAACATCAGCAGTGATAAGTCATATAGATAGTATGTACCCTTGAACGGTACTTTACCTCTGTGGTCTTCCTCCCCAAAACACATTACTCCAAGTCCAACCACAAGAAACACATCACACAAATCCCAATGGTGGCACATTCTACAAAATACCTGACCAGGGCTCGTCAAAACTATCAATGACTATCAGGGTCATCAAGAAAATGGAAAGTCAGAGAAAATGCACAGCCAAATCTTCATACTTTAAGGAAATACTTTCAATATAATATGCTATCCTGGATGGGATCCTGAAAAAGAAGAAAAGACATTGGAGAGAAACTGAAGAAATGAGAATAAAGTATGGGCTTGAATCAATGTATCAATACTGGCTCAATAATTATGACAAATGTACCATACAAATGTAAGGTGTTAATAATGGAGGAAACAGAGTATGAGACATAAGTGAATCCTCAGTACTATCTTTATAATAATTCTGTAAATCTAAAACTATTCTAAACCTTTAAGAATTCTTTAAAATAATATAATTCCATAGTTTATACATTAACAAAACACAGAGATTTAAAAATAAAAAATACTAACAATTTCACAAATGTTATTGAAATCACTATTATACATGTAGTATATTTCTCCAAACAATAGTATCAATATTATTTATAAAAACCAAGACAAAACAAACAAACAAACAAAACTCTAGAAATAAGATGAGCCAGTTTTCCTACTGGCCAAAACAACTACTGTAGTGTGAGGGGAAAAAAATCTGTCATTAGAGAGAATTCAGGCTACAATGAGATTATCGATCTTTAAATAGAATGTAGAGCATCCTGAAGACACCGCTGCTACAGGAAATACTGTGCTGTTCCTCAATATTTTGGTTCTATGGTCTCTTCATGGATCTTCCTTCCTCTAAAAAAATGCTATCAATAATTAGAAGTTTTCTTTGCTGTTTAGAACAAGTCTGTGTAAACTTCCTTGGCTTTGCTGAGAAGAGGGTATTTAGGAAGAGTAAGGCCTACCTCCCAGCAAGGAAGAGGCATGAGATTTCTCATAAGGGGAATCTAGGCACAGAAGCCAAAGCAGTGGTTAGGACACCGAGCAAGTTTGCCATTTTTCTCCCAAAGCTAATCCTTCCTCCAATGATTCCTACATTGCTTCAGTTTTGAGTGCCCATATGTCCCAGACTGACCTGAAGTCCTGGATTATACCTGCTGCTGTCAAGTGCAACTACTTTTTGTGCCTCCATTCACTCTCAAAGGTGTCTTGGTTTGGGTAATAAATTATATGATCATGAATGTTTAATTGCACTGCCACCTTTTAGTTCTACAGAAACCTGAGCATCTTACTGATCTAGGTTGATTTTTGGCTTTATTGCCCTCAGTGTCCATTTAGTCACGGTCCTGTGGATTCTACCTTAGCAGTCCCTCTGGTGTCTGCCTCTTCATCCTCTTATCTACCCATGCCCTAGATCAAGCACCATCTTAGTTCTTATATTACTAGCTGACTGTACTTGCTTCCTAACTGGTTTCCTGTCCTTCAATTCCCATATCCTTCCTCCACCTCACTGCACTCTACACTCTGATTTTTTTTTTAATCTGGTATCTATGATTCTTGATGATTTCATAATATGGTGTATACAAACATAGCATGACATACAGGACCCTGTTTCCCAGTGTCTACTTGGCTTTACAACTTGAAGTCTCTTTATTCTCCCATACTCATTGGCCTATGTCCTCTCAACTGTACCCTCAATTCTGTACTCCATCCTTCAGCCACACCAAATTTCTCGCAGGTCACTTTTAGCACCATGCTCCTCTTGATCCTGTACCTTCGCATGTTCCTCTGCCTGGCACACTCTTTCCAATACCATTTCCTTCATCTATTTAACTCATATCGGTGTTAGAGTCTTAACTTAGATCTCATTTCCTTCAGGAGGCCTTTCGTCATCCTCCAAGTCTGGGTTAGATGTTCTTTCTTTGGGCTCTTTTAACACCTTACCTCTCTCATAGTTTCCACACCATATTATCCTTATTTTACTCATAAGGAATTGGAAATTTGGATGTTAGATCAATTCTCCAAGGCCACAAAACTAGTAAAAGACTAAGGCAGAATTAGACTGAAATCTGTTTTTCTCCAAAACACCTTACCAAACTGCCTTTCTTTCATCCATCAAAATATGCCCGTGGGTGCTAAAAGTTGTACAATATTATCAGAGTAGTTTTACAAATATATTTTTAGTGCCAGTTGACCAAGAAAAGCATATATGGGACTCAGGGTAATTAACTGCCTTTTTTTTCAAATGCTATGGAACCACCAGGAGCAGAGGTCTTTTATCAGTCCTCAGTGGCCCTAGACCATAAGCCTGGAGGGATAGTGGGTAGAAAATACACAGAATTGGTCTTGGATGTATCAGACCTGTGGTGCAGATACACTGCCAAGTAAAACCTTTTACTACGAGCAGCCATTGCCATTTGTTCATTTGTTTTAATGAGATTATTAGCCATTACATGTGGAAATATGTCTCTTAGATAACAATACTAGAAGCAGGGTTTTCAATACCTTTTTTTCCCCCTTGCTTTCTGGTTCATGTCATCATAAACCAATGGACTCAAACCCGTCTTGTGATCCATGCGAAAGGACCTGAACTCTGTACACAACTGAGATGTGGTCATATATATGCATGTGTCACAGACTAGGGGAGAGCCCCAGAGAAAACCAGATTGCAAGATGGCAATAAGATCTTTGCTATTCAGCACACTTCCACACACTTTGGAAGGAGCCCGGAAAATGGTTTACACTCACCCGAAAGACAGGAATGTAAGGCATTGACTCCTCTATCTTTCTCCTTCTGGGCAATATTTTACTTTATGGTAGCAAGAAGAGGCAGGCAAAACAGTTCAAGAAGCAGTCTGCCACAGTTGCTTGCAACCTAAGCCAACTTACAAGGACAGCCAAAATAATGAGTTCTGGTGCCTCCCAGTCCAAAACTCCTTCCATTCATTAATGACAAACAGGACAAGTAAGGCAAATTGAATTCCACCACTATCCCTAGCCTTGAGAAATCCCTATTAGCTGAGTTATCCCATCAGCTGACTCAACAGAGAAGAGCAATTTTGGCAGCTACTGTTGCTATTTTACAAACAATGAAACAAAGGTACAACAAGATTCAGTAAAAATTTTAAATGGCGCCCAGCTTCTGTGTGCTGCTCTGGGATTTGATTCCTAGTCTATCATTCTTTCTACTTCTCTAAGCAGCCTCACTTAATGAAGTCTAAAAAAGGAAACGATAGATATCATAATTTGGTGGGATTTGTTGGAGTCCAAAGTGGTCTAGAGCTAGAACCAAGAAAGAGAGGCTCAGCTAGAAACCTGGCCCTAGAGAGATCACCAAAAATCCAGGGTTATTCAGGGACATACAGCTAATATGTGCTGTAGTAAGGGTCTCAATCCTCTTATGCCTGCCTCCAAAACTTGTGTTCTTTCTGTCACAACAGGCTGGTGAAAAGTCTTCATACCTCAGTCAAATAGGACTGGATCCCAAGTAGAGCACCAAGTCTCAGAGGAAAAATGTTAGTGCTATTTCACAGGCAGACCGATAAATACAAATGATTTCTATTGACCATTTGTTGAGTGTTAGACTAGATTGTCATTTGGCATCTCAATACTATTTTCACTCCTTCCCATGCTCTTCCCTGTACCTCTGAGGCTGGAAAACTGAAAAATACATTTCCCAGATTCTCTTGCCAGAAGGGTTCTCCTTTAGAATCTATAAATTGGAGGACTTTATGTAAGATTTTGAAGGTTAAAGACAAAGAAAAGCCAATCACTCTTTTCGAACAGTGGTAGAAATACATAGGGAAATGGAAAATGTGAAGTTTTCAGTGATTTCAGCAAAAGATCCTGCAAATCACCCACTTTGGTGCTGTAGGCCACTGAGATCCATCAGTACATTTCTGCACCTCCAGATATTCTGAAAGGCAGCAGTGATCTTTCCTGACCTTCATGCCCAAAACCCTTCCAAAAGTTTTGTAAGCATCTAATTCCTGGTATTAAATCCCTAGAGTAGGGAGTGGAAGAAATGCGTGAAAGGGGTCAAAATGTAAAAAGAAAAGAAAAATCCCTCCCTAATAAATAGCTACAGTGTGTTTCCTTTTCCTGACTAAGTGTTCGCTGATAAAAGGACTCTGCTAGGCATCTCTGTGAGTTTTTTAAACTTTCTCTCCTTTAATCATCCCATTGAGTCTATGACATTGGTGTTGTTACTGTTACTTCCATTTGAGAATGAAGATATTGAAACTCAGAAAGCTTAACTGATTTGCCCATAGTCACTCAACAAATAGATTCCTGAGCCTGGATTCAAACATGGAGATCATACTCTTTATTACTATCAAAAACTGCCTATGCGACTAATAGTGCAGATGTGAGCAACACAGGAGAGATTACCAGACCTCTGTGGGACCTGGTGTGTAGTATGCTCAGTGAAATAAGTCAGACAGAAAAAGACAAGTACCATAAGATTTCACTTAGATGTGGAATCTAAAAAATACAACAAATGGGAAGAATAAATATTGTCAAAATGGCTATACTACCTAAAGCAATCTACAGATTCAATGCAATCCCTATCAAAATACCAACAGCTTTCTTCAATGAACTGGAACAAATAGTTCTAAAATTCATATGGAACCACAAAACACCCCGAATAGCCAAAATAATCCTGAGAAGGAGGAATAAAACAGGGGGAATTACGCTCCCTGACTTCAAGCTCTACTACAAAGCCACAGTAATTAAGACAATTCGGTATTGGCACAAAAACAGACCCACAGACCAGTGGAACAGAATAGAAAATCCAAACATTAACCCAAACATATATAGTCAATTAATATATGATAAAAGAGCCTTGGATATACAATGGGGAGATGACAGCCTCTTCAGCAGCTGGTGTTGGAAAAACTGGACAGCTACATGTAAGAGAATGAAACTGGACTACTGTCTAACCCCATACACAAAAGTCAACTCAAAATGGATCAAAGACTTGAATGTAAGTCATGAAACTATAAAACTCTTAGAAAAAAAATAGGCAAAACTCTCTTGGACATAAACATGAGCGACTTCTTCATGAACATATCTCCCCCAGCAAGGGAAACAAAAGCAAAAATGAACAGTGGGACTATATCAGGCTGAAAAGCTTCTGTACAGCAAAGGACACCATCAGTAGAACAAAAAGACATCCTACAGTATGGGAGAATATATTCATAAATGACATATCCGATAAGGGGCTGACATCCAAATTATATAAAGAGCTCATGCACCTCAACAAACAAAAAGCAAATTAGCCAATTAAAAAATGGGCAGAGGAGCTGAACAGACACTTCTCCAAAGAAGAAATTCAGATGGCCAACAGGCACATGAAAAGATGCTCCACATCACTAATCATCAGAGAAATGCAGATTAAAACTATAATGAGATATCACCTCACACCAGTGAGGATGGCCAACATCCAAAACACAAACAACAACAAATGTTGGCGAGGATGTGGAGAAAAGGGAACCCTCCTACACTGCTGGTGGGACTGCAAATTAGTTCAACCATTGTGGAAAGCAGTATGAGGTTCCTCAAAAAACTCAAAATAGAAATACCATTTGACCCAGGAATTCCACTCCTAGGAATTTACCCTAAGAATGCAGCATCCCAGTTTGAAAAAGACATATGCACCCCTATGTTTATCGCAGCACTATTTACAATAGCCAAGATATGGAAGTAACCTAAGTGTCCATCAGTAGATGAATGGATAAAGAAGAGGTGGTACATATACACAATGGAATACTATTCAGCCATAAGAAAGAAACAAATCCTGCCATTTGCCACAACATGGATGGAGCTGGAGGATATTATGCTCAGTGAAATAAGCCAGGTGGAAAAACACAAGTATCAAATGATTTCACTCATATGTGGAGTATAAGAACAAAGAAAAAAACTGAAAGAACAAAACAGCCGCAGACTCACAGAACCCAAGA
Organism: Smutsia gigantea; assembly: GCA_032199065.1. Classification (NCBI taxonomy): domain Eukaryota; kingdom Metazoa; phylum Chordata; class Mammalia; order Pholidota; family Manidae; genus Smutsia; species Smutsia gigantea. The sequence goes on along the minus strand of JAVSCE010017723.1, from coordinate 26,917 downwards.
ATGGACTAACAGTTACCAAAGGGAAAGGGACTGGGGAGGATTGGTAGGAAGGGAGGACAAGGGGGAAAAAGGGGCATTACAATTAGCAGATGTAATGTTGGGGGGCGTGGGGAGGGCTGTACAACTCAGAGAAGACAAGTAGTGATTCTATAGCATCTCACCACGCTGATGGACAGTGACTGTAATGGGGTTGGTGGGGGGGACCTGATGAAGGGGGTAGTTTAATAACCATAATATTGCACATGTAATTGTAGATTAAGGATGCCAAAAAAAAAATACCGAAGGAAAGAAAAAAAATAGTTAAGTCTTAATTACCACAAGTGACAAACATTTAGAAACCTGACTTGACCTGCTTTTGTTCAATTGCGTGCTCATAAATCATAAATGAATTATGAGCTTCAATGAATAACCTTTGCAATAAAATGATATGTACATTAAGGTACTGATTAAAGTGAAGTTAATTAAAAAAAATACAACAAATGAACAAACAAACAAAAAACCAGGAATAGACTCCTAAATACAGAGAACAAACTGGTGGTTGTCAGAGACAAGGGGAGATTGGCAACACAGGTGAAAGGGATCAAGAAGTACAAACTTCTGGTTCTAAAATAAACGTCGCAGGAGTGTAAAGCACAGCATGGGGAATAAGTCAGGAATATTGTAATAACTGTCTGGTGACACGTGCTAACTACACTTATCCTGGTGAGCATTTCATAATACATATAATCATCAAATCACTATGGTGTACACCTGAAACCAATATAACACTGTACATCAACTACACTTCAATAAAAAACTAACAAATGAATAAATGAATCTTCACACTAGGCTAATTACTCTCAAGGAGCAGAGGAGCAAAGGGTATCTTAAATCCATGAGGAACATTTAAAAATTTACCTTTGAAAACTTCACTTCCCTCTTCAATGGGGGTATATCAAAATCTCCTCCTGGCAGGTGACAGCAGGAAGTGGATAAAGATTAGAGATTTTTGAATAAGCTCTGATTCAAATGTTCTCCAGACAATTTTGACAGAAAAGTCTGGTTGAAAACCAGGGCTGCAGATGTACCAAGTAGTTAGTTTATAGGAGGCAGAATGATTCAGGAGCCCTGCTGCCTAGGGTGTGGTGACGACTCAACAAGCCCTGTTCCAATCTGGTCAAGGTCAAGTTTTCGGGTGGAGAGAATCAGTGACCTGATCTAAATAAGGCTGAGGGCCAAAGATTCTCACACAGGAAGGTTCTTAATAAATGCTGACATCTTACCTACTCTTGGAAGAGTGTCTGAGGAGATAGGCCTTCACCATCTTCCCAGGAAGTGCCAACATAGTCTGTTTCTGCAGTAACTGTCATTACAGTATTACAGTTCAGCAAAATGAGTGTGGAAATTCAAGTTACATTTTATTCCATTGAAAATGAGGCCTAGAACTTTAATCAAATACTTCTCAGACACTTTCCAGAGATGCAAGCTTAATGTGTCAAGTAACTCTCCAAATAGAGTCACTGCCTGCATTACCGGAGTCTCTGCAAGACAGAAACATTTACCTTTGCAACCTGTCTTCATTTTGGTTTCTGCCAGATTTCTGATAACCTATTAGCAACCTGCTTTGTATCCACAAAGCCTCATCTCCCTTTCATATAGCAGTCTGTTAGAGAACATTCGGGAATTAGAAAAGAATCACTCTTTGGAGTCCTAATTCTGCTTTCATATATATTGCCTAAGACAATGGTATTGCCTCTTATCTTTAAAGCACTTTTGTTGGCTCATTTATTCAACAAATATCTTATCAAATATTTACTTAGCTGTAATATTAGTCTAGCACAGTGTTAAGATTTGAGGATATAACAGACAACCAAATAGACCTGGTCCTCAGGAAGTTTGATGTACTTCAGGGGGTTAGGCATGGGAGAGACCTGAAAGTCCCATGATTGAATAGGAAAAGTATTAGTTCCAATCTAATAAGGGAGTCTACATTCCACCTGCCAAAAACATATAATTCTATTTCAAGACTGTTAATCCGTAAAAATATTTATAGAATATTTACTAGGAGCATAGCATTGCACAAGATGCTGGCAATAAAGAAGATAAGTAAGAATCAGTCCCTGCCCTCAAAGAGTTCAGTCTTGGGGTGAGAAACAGTTGGAATAAGTAAGGTAAAAGGCAATCCACATGCTGGTACATAATATACATGTTCCACTGGAGAGGTCAGGGCCAGCTTGCTTTGGGTCTCTGAGATGAGGAATTTTTGCCAGACTGAGGAAGAAGGGGTGCATTCCAGGGAAGGAAAGAGTCTGAGCAAAGTCACTGAGGTAGGCTCTAGAATGGCACTTTCCTCTTCAGACCATGGATCTCAATCCAGGTCATATAGATTCACGTGAGGCTCCTGCGCCATATAGTACTGGCATTTCAAGAGCTAACCTAGTGGAACTCAACTGAACAATCACAAGCAAAGTGACCCTATCCTAATTGACAAAGAAGCTGCTCCTGCAGCAGTGTCCCCCGACCCTCTCACCTTGAATGTGAGAGGTCTACACCATCACTAAGTTGACTCTCCAAAAATTCTTTAGTTTGATCACTAATCCTTTTCCTGTATCATCCCTGGAATCAGGACCCCACCCCCCTTTACAGATTCCCTAAGGAATTCATTACCAAAGTTCTTACCACATTTTTCCACTGGCGACACTTACAGATTTCATCCATAAATCAGATACTTAACATGATTCTCCTTTAAGAAGAACTTGCTCTTTGCTCCCTTCCTGACAGGGAGTCACACAATCTTTCTTATCCCCTTGCTCTCGATCAGTGTTGAGAAAAGAGGAGATCCTTCCAGCCACAGAACTCAGGAAACTTGGTAAAATATTGCTCAAATATTCCCCTTACTGCTAACCACCTATATTACTAGCTAGATTTCCAAATGTGGTGGAAATAGCACCAGACTTCAATTAAAACAGGTCTGGGTTCCCATGTCAGCCCTGTTCACTGCATAACTGTGCAACTTTGGGTGAATGAGCAGATATTTGAGCTTCAGTTTCCAACTTTGCATAAGAGTTAATACTACACGGAGTTATTGTGAGGGTGAATCTCACTTCACCCTCACTATAACAAGTTATAGTGCCCTAAAATGTTAATTAAATTTGATTCCTAATCAATTTATTTTTATCATTTTGGTAACTAATGATTATTTTAGCTCTCTTTCCAGAAAAAATATTATTTTTGATAGCTAAACTCATCCATTTGCTCTTAGAACAGGAGGTCGGCAACTTTTCTTTCTGTAAGGCCATACAGTAAATATTTTCAGTTTTGAGGGCCACGTGGTTCCTGTCACAACTTCTCCACTCTGCTGGTGTAGCAAGAAAGCTGCTGTAGACAATACATCAATGAACGGGCATGTCTATATCCCAATAAAACAAAAATATCTGTGGGGTCAAATGTGGCCTGTGGTCATAGTTTGCTGAACCCTGTCTTACAGCATTGCACGGAGTGGGGGAAAAAGGCTTGGACTTTTTATAGGCACAGATTTAAATCTCAAATCTATTACTAAATAGCTATACCATCTTCAGCAGTTTATTTAGCCCCTTCCTGTGCCTGTTTCATCACCTATAGAATCTGGAGAGTAACAGTACCCACCTCATAGCACTTTTAATAGAATTAAAAGAGGGAATGATCACTCAAAAATGCAATCCAAAGAGTTACTGATATGTGGTAACTTTGTTTACTTATTTTGGACAGGCATGTTTTTGTTGTATTTGTGGATTCCTCCTTTCCATTTCTTCCTCTTGCTCCCCTTTCTCATTCACTCATCCTCCTGGCAATGACCCCATGCAATTTCTCTACCCATGACATCCAATGGTAATGCAGCCTACTTGGCTTCTCTTCCTACTCCCCATGTAGGAGTTTAACCTCATTTTTCCTAGAAATTATAATATCAGAGAGGGCAATATATAAATTGCTGTGATATGTCTATGTATGGGAGAATAATAGAACCTATCGCACTCACACAATATGAAATATCTCATTTGAAAATACTCTGTTGAACTTGGAATAACAAAATCTACTTGACTCTCAAGAAAACCAAAGGCTGACTTTCAATTAATAAGTGACTCTCAATTAGCCCAATGTCACCCAGATCAGCTATTACTCTAGGTTTCTTTGGATGAGTTGGCCACATAAATATAACTTTAAGAGCTAGATTATAAATTGAGCATAAGGCTAATTAGTACACTGGCCAAAAATGATTGTGAAACTCTTTGATCCATTTATGCTTGTGTCTATAAACACCCAGTGGGCTGAGGAAAGGAGAATGGGGAGCCTGATTTTTATTGTTCTTACCTATACATGCCGGGTACTCTACTAGGATCTTTGTATATACCATATGATTTGATCTTCACAGTAAAATTCTAAAATTAGAGTTTCAAGTCAATAGTCAATTATTCAATATCACATAGCAAATAAGTAGTGGAACTCATAATAAACCCAGGTATGTACCACTCCATACCACCATCCCTTTTGCATTCTCATTTTCATTTTCATTGACTTGATCATTTGGTGAAAAAGATAAAAATGAATGAATGCCCAGCCCAGTCAAAAACCTCAGATTAGTCTTGAGTATGAAGTATGCTCTTCTCTGAAGATGAATTAGCACTTGTTGCTTTTATGCAGACTGGATGTCACAGTGTATGAAATGGCTCTTAAGACATTTTTCTTTCTCCTTGAACTGTTAGGCTAGATTAGACTTGGAAGTTGTATCCCCAGATCTCAGAAAGTAGCTCCTTGAAGGACTTCTGTCACTTTATGCAGTAAATGCTGACATTAGAGAATAACTCATTTACTCCTGTGGTTTTTGTTGCTCAGTAAAGGAGCCACACCCATATTTTCCTCAGATCTTTTGAAACCCTAGTGGCAACGTACTGCCTGCTCTACTTTCTTGCCCCAGTCTTCCACAAGAGGAGATTAGTTATGAATAAATGTTTGATTTGAATGAATACGTGTAAAGTGAAAAGGTGACAAGATGTTATATTATCTACTTCAGTGTGTAAACCAGAGGACGGGAACAAACTGAAAAAAAAAACCCAAATGATCTTCATTTGGAATAATTAAAAAAAAACATTCTTCCCACAAGTGTCAGAAAGATTATCATGCACATCTTATCCAGGGAGGTCCCCAGAGAGCCAAATAAGCTGTCTTTGGAGAGAGCAAAGGGACAGGTGTAATCCCAGTTAAATATTGGATCTACAATTGCATATATTTAGACACCCTGTACTCATAATTATGTGATGAAAGCTTCTTCCCCGCTTCCTGATTAATCAGTAGCAGTCTGGACTGTGTATTGGAGGCTCTTCTGTTTTTGTTTCCCCTTTGTAGCTAATCAAGTGGGCCTACTCTTTGGGCTTGCGCCTGCTTATCTGCTATAACTAATTAGCGATCACCTAAGTGTGACCAAGATTAGTGGTATTGAGCATTATAAGCATCAATTTGCTAAATGTTCTCATAGGATTGCAGATACATAATAATCACTTCTGAAGAGATACCTGACCTCTAATTTTCCATTTTACTAGCCGGTCTAAGCCATACCTGCCTTACATTTGTGGAGAACCTATAAATAATTTTAGTGAAAGTTAGTGAAGACATTTAATCATGTTTCAAGGCAAACATACCATGTTAAAGAATAATACATCATTTGGAATGAAAGGAATTAATAATTTACTAATTAAATAATTTAAAAGCAACTAAGTATTTTTCCTCCTAGGCATATTTTCCTCACTTTAACAGAAAAAAAAAAAACATTGATTTTATCAGTCTGTTGCACCACCTATCTAAATAATAAATTATTTAATCATGTCATTGAGAGGAGATACTTGTGAACAAAACTATATGGGGCCACCATCAGAGCAAACATGAAATGGAGTAGAAGCAGTATGCTTTGTTTACTAGCTTCATGACTGCCCCCAAAGGGTTATTACTTCAGAGACAGGGTTTAGAAACCACAAGATGCTTGTTTTAGTATGAAAACAAACAAGCAAACAAAACATCATGAAAAACAAAAAACAAACCACTGTACTTGACCTGAGATATAAAATTCAGGACTCAGTTCTACTCAGCTTCCTTACTTAGAGATTATCATTTGGGAAACATGTAACACAAAAGAAACTATTGAAAAACATGTTGTATTTTTTAAATTGCAGACTTACAATTTAATAGAGGCTTGAAATTCCACACCTAAGGCACCAAAGTGTGACTATATCAACTGCTCAAGCAGCTGGGGCTGAGTCCACATGGAATATATGCAGCGCGTATCTTTTTAAAATAAAACCACATTGTTCTCAGAGATAGAATGTAACTTGGAATGCGATTTTAATGTTAGTGAAATTTCCAGAATAAGGATGGGGTGGGATGAAGTGGGCAGCAAAAGCAAGCATTCACATAGAAAACATAAACCTGGTGCCTGCTACTTGCCATATGCGGTTTCCAATCTCAAAGAACCAAGAGTTCAATGGAAGGGGGAAAGAGAGAGAATTAATTTCACAAACATGAGAGAGAATAAGATATTTGGGATCAGGTTTAATCCTTACCTATTTATCTCCTCCAAAGTTCCAGGCACATGCATTGGGTGTGCAATGCAGAAAAGTCCTTATTTTGAAAGAACTTAGACTATATTGAAATGAGGCAGACATATAAACATAGCATGAAATGCAGTGTGGTTACATGCACTATTTGAGACTTTGAGGGCCCACTGAGGGATACAAAAGGGTCATGTTCCCTTCCTTCACTAAACTCATTCCAGTACATGCCCACCTTCAGAGTACACAGCACATTATCTGTGCTCAAGAGTTTTCACTTCTTCAGTTACAAACCTTAGAGAACCAGTCTTGAATACATACATGCCCTGGACCTTACAATGTGACTTGTTTTTTGTTGTTACTGTTTACCAAAAGTAGTACTGTCATCTACCTTATTCTTTAGAACAGATGTTTCATATAAAATTAATGAAGAATTGTAATTTTTACAAAGCTTATATATTCTCAACAAAAAATATAGTCACTAAGGGTTATTTGAAATATTATTCAAAATGATATGCCATGGGTGCTGAGAGGCAGTGTATAATACTGAAAAGCATAAAGGCGCGTTACAAGAAACCAAGCTTGGGTTTGAATTCTAGCTGTGCCACACTATCTTGCACCATGATATTGTGCAATTATGTTTGTCACAGTTTTCTGCACCTCAGTTTCTCCATCTGTAATGTCATTACAATCATAGTACCTGGGATGGTTGGGAACACTAAATGTGTCGATGATTATGCACTGTCTGGCCAAAAAAAAAAAATGTTTACTCCAATATTTGCTGAACTTCTGGAAGATTTCCAATAAGACTACAAAAGTTTTTCTGCTTGTGTGTCTGAGGTCCCCTCACTTTACTTTGCCACATATGAGCCATTAGATGTACTTTTCTCTTTCTTCCAGTATGTTCTCTAAACTGCATTCTTTACCACCAGGCTCAATCAAGGCTCTGCCCAAGCTCTACACTAATTTTTCTACATATGGTAGAGCCTCTAGTCATAAAACTTCACTGCTCTCTCTCCCAACAGAATCTGGGAAATCCAAGCTCAAGCAAGCCTTTTTATATTAAGCTAAAATCCCTCCAATTCCACCTGTTTCTCTCACATCATGCTGATCCTATAATGTTATAGCCATACATTTCATATCTAATTATCAACTCTCTACTAGATGGTAAGACACATGGTGTCTAGAATGCTTTTCATTTTTAAACACATTGCAACACAGATGAATAAGTGGGTCCTCTATAATGTGTAGGGACAGACTGCCAGCAGACTTGCCCACACTCAGAGTGAGTTGCACTTGAGTCAGAAAAAAATTTAGGAATTGTCTAATGTTATGTGATACGATATGCAGGTTATACATATCTGATACAACTCTGTGGAACTCATTTCCAATATAGGAAAAGGTTAGAAAAATGTTGCTGTGATTTTGAGTCATATTCAAATAACAAAATCTGGCTCCAGATATTATGTTAGAGGAAAAAAGAAACTCTCATTTTAAGTCGGGAAACATTATCCTTGAACTTAATGTTTCAGCCAAGTGATGACCCCTATGTTTCTTTTTTAGATCATATTGCTCACTAAGTTATTTATGATCTGGATAAGATGCTAAAATGGTTTTGGCATAGCAGAGGAGCATCAGTTGTGAACTGCTGGTCCTGGTTAAAATGGCATGCTTTCTTTGACATTCATCATTTCTAGAGATAACTTTAGATGGTTAACTTATTTTTGAAATCTTTGACTAGTTTATTTAGAGAACCCAATCCAGGTCTTGGTAGGATAATTGCAGGAGAGAAACCACCTCAAAACTTTCATCTCTTGGACCAAATTTGGCAGTGAGAATGATACACTACCATCCCCAACAGGTGCACGGAAGGAGAAGAGTAGGAATGCAAACAACACAAGTCCCAGCTAGCTTTCCAAAATTACAGTTTACAATGATAGCTACTAACATACCTCAACAGGGCTAGGTGATAAGCATGTGGATAACAGGAGTTCCACATAGCCATTTTTATCTCCCCTCTTGATTATTTCCTATTAAGGGGGTCTGGCAAAATAGTAGGTGTTCAAAAAGTCTTCCTGCTTTGTATTAGCATCTTACATTTATGGTAGAAAATCTCATACTCAGAAGTTCAGGCTTCCAGAGGGACAGCCAGATATTCTTTCTTTATCCTTTCAAATGTAGTCTCCAGAAGGTAATAGTAAATTCAGAAAGGATCAAATGTCTTGGCCATGGAAATACCTCTTAAGAGCACATCCCTCATGAATATCAAAGGTTTCTAACTCCTGTAGAATTCCAGATCTGTTTTACTACAGCCTTGACAAACGTTTGTTTGTATATGATAGCTACTTGTCTGGAAATCGAGTCTAGGCTAGATAATTACCCATTGCATTACTACATTCTTTTAGCAACATTACAGCTTATACCTGTGTGGGGGCGGTGGGGGGGAGGAATGGGACAACTTCTCTTCTTCTATCCTAGTAAAATGGGAAATTAGAGGTCAGGATAGAACCACAGGATACAAAGTGGTCTCTTTCAGGCTAAAACAGCAAGCCTTTTAAAAGAAAATTGTGCCCTTATTCTCATAGCCTCAGAGGAGTAGAGATTATTTTATACTGAAAGCAATAAACCTTATCCTTGCTAATATAAGATCACTAATAGAGGGCACTGTGAGGTAAAATAAATCATGCCAACTCAGTCTATTACTTTGCTTTTACTTGGCATTCATTTGTTTAGAGAATAAATACTTTCTCACTTGTGTTTTGAAGAGAATTGTGCTATGCATAGCATGTCCATGAGGTTGATAGAGGACATCAGTGATTGCCCTCAAGGAACTGGCAGTCCAGTGAGAGAGCTAACAATAAATTTTAAAACTATAATACACAATATAAGAAACACCTATGTAGAGATATAGAATCTGTTGTAGTTGAGATGTTCAGGAAAAGGCTCACAGGGAAGGTGGCTTGAATCACAGCTCCAAACCATGGGTCAGATATGGACACATGAACCCTGGGGAGAGGCATTCCAGAGAGTGTGGAGATTTGTTTGAATGGGTGGGTTGAAGGCAACTTAAGTTGGAAGCACATTGTGTAAGTTCTTGACGGTCAAGCTGAGGTTGCCTCCACTCTCGTCTGGGTGTGTACTGTCTTACCAAATAAACTTTCTTGCTTCATAAGTCTACTGCACTTGTCTCTGAACTTTTTTAGATAAAGATAAGAACTCATTGACCCCCACCTCTGGTGGTAAGTGTCTTTGTCGTTTTGGTATTTCATTCAGATTTCTAGTCTTAACACAATCCTTTTTCTTTCTCTCTGTTTTATTCCAGACCAGTAGCGAATTGGATGTTCTCAGAACATCACCTCGCTCCATCCAGTGCTCTGCAGCTCTCCCAAATTCTGGGGTGATAGGGACTTAGATCCTATGCCATGCAATTTCAAGTGGATACTTGATGCCAGGTGACCCCGGCTTTAGGAGTTGGCAAAGGACTTGCCTTATGCCAAGCTAGAGTTCAATGAACTTTCCTTTTCTCCCTCTGCTCTTCCTTGCTCTCTACTGCCTCATGGGTTGCTGACACTAGCTTCTACTCTTGCTTTGATGAATTTCTTTCTTTCCAACACTGGTTTGACCTGATGGAGAATTCTTTCCTGATTAGCATCAAGAGCCCTTCCTCCCCTTTCCAGGTTGAGGTTTCACCTAGTGCGCAGGAAGAGACTGCCCCTGATTCAACTGCCCGCCAACATAATAACTAATATTTTATTGAGCAATCATTATGCACCGCACCAGGCACTATACTAACTGCTGAGGGAATGTTTGTTGAACAGATGCATGAATGAAAGAATAAATTAATCAATATAGTTAACTAAGAAATATAAATTAATAACTCGGATTTCATCAAGTGTTAAATTCACACTTCCCTTTAATTCCCTAAATTAAAATAGTATCTGTCCATATGACTGTTGGAATTTCTGGCTTGTCCCCCAAATATACAGGATCATCATGAAATTCTAATGTATTCTGTAAATCATCCCAGCGTTACCCTAGAGAAAGCTCATATGATATTTGGATAATAATGGTTAAAATTTATTGAGCAATCCCCATGTTCCAGGGACTGTTTACATGTATCTTATATATGTAAATATATGAAATATTTATATATTCCTATATTCCTCTGTGTGTGTGTGTGTGTGTGTGTGTGTGTGTACTCATTTAACCTTCACAATGCCCCAGTGAGGCTAATTTAGCATCACAATATGTTACAAGGAGGAAACCGAGGCCTGTTAAATAAACAATGTCTCCAGGGTCTTCATGTGGTGGAACTTAAAAGTGGGAACTAGAGAGGGCAGCCAGCACAATCCCTAGTACTAAGCCTCCCCGCAGGGTTTTCCTACTGAGCATCTTTCTCTCAGCTTGCCCCAGACTGCTACTGTATTTTTGGGACCACTTTGCCTCCTCCCAACAGTAGTGCTCTTAGGTAACATGTCTCCTGTTAATAGGGTTGCCAGAAAAAAAAAAAAAGTTGTTCAGTAAAACTTGAATTTCAGATAAACAGCAAGTAACTATTGACTATAAATATGTCCCAAATACACTAAAAATGTATTTGGTTTTTCTTTGAAATTCCAATTTAACCGAACATCTTGTAATTTTGTTTGCTAAACCTGGCAACTGTCTGCTAAACAAAATCCAGTCTCTCAGATTCCCAGAGTTCAGAGCATGGAGGGAGACAATTTCTCCTTCCCTCTGTCACAGGCCTGACTCTCAACAACTCATTTCCTATCTTAGTAAGTTGTGCATATCTGTTTTTGTCCTGTTTCTGCTTTGCTAGTTCCTTCTAAGTGGGTCTTCTACCTCCTTTTACTTTGCACATTTTTCTCCCCTTAATCTCCGCTCATTTGAGTATCACACATACGCAGGCTTCCTCATCTCTCCTATGCCTATGCCCTCTTCTCTCTTTCCTCAGCCCATTTCACTCCCTCCTCTCTCAACAAGTTATAACATGAGGATTAAAGAAAACTAGCAACTTCACACTTTAATTGGGTTCCCCTTCTAGAGGAAAAGCTTCTTATATCTCCTTTTCCTATTTCCCTACTCAATTCTGAGCACATGGAACTTTAGGTAGTTCATACTCAATAAAGATTTGATTGTCTAATTTTATATATTTGATCACAATGTTCTCTGTGGGGATGTGCTTAGGTAGCACATTTCTCCCATAGAAGGAGCTTAGCAGGTCACTCAGGGTGACAGTTATCAGGAACTTTCTGAATGAGAAAGAATGAGCAAGCCACACCTTATTTTCTAGGGCTTGGTGAATCCTGAGACACCAAGAGTGTGTACTTTGCACCGATCTGCAGACCATCAGAGTTATGGTTTGCTACCCAGTCTGCTACCATGTTTTTGGGACTACTTTGCCTCCTCCAAACAGTAATACTCTTAAGGTAACATGTCTCCTGTTAATAGGGTTGCCAGAAAAAAGAGAAGGGTTCTCAGAGTTCCCCTTGTTAAAAGTGATAAAGGGAAGCCTCACGGACATGGCATCAGGAGGCCTGCAGGGGGAGCTCTCACACCCACCACTCCTGCCCAACTGCAGACAGCACAGCAAGGAAGAGACAGACACCTTAAAACTCATACTATTTTGGCTACTCCACCACCCAGCAGGAAGAGGGAAAAGTTTCTGCCTGCCCCAGCAACAATCGCAACAGCCTAGCCAATGAAAGACTGTTACAACTCAGCCAATGAGCAGCCATGCCACATGGGTCTCCCAGTTTCTCCACTAGACTGTGCTTAGAACAGTCCCCCAACAGTCCCCCTTTCTTCTATAAAAGAGCACTGCTCTCCTTTGTTCTCTGGACATGCTTATGGTTTTGCCATAGCTTCCTTGTCCTGAATGGTAATTCTCTGCTGTTCTTGAATAAACTCATTTTTGCAGGTAAAATAACTGACAGCTTTTTTTAAATGTTAACACACTAATTCCACCCCTTATCAAATTTAGACAAAATATGACTGAAGCTCATAAAGGAAAAGTGACTGGACTGAAGTCAGAGAGGATCCTTGGTTAATAATATTCAGTCACCAGGTTGTGCCATTGGAAAAAAGGCAGTGGTGGAATCACTGTTTGCATCTAGGCTCCAACAGTTAGAGCCAAGTGTTACCTGAGATGCCATTTATCCTTCCCGTACCTTAACTTAAATTTGTCTCGGAAATGGAGATGATAATATTGAGTCATCTACCTCACAGAAGTGTTTCAAGGATCAAATGAAATAAGGTAGGTGACAGCCTTCTGCAAATGGTGAAGTACGCATTATATGAATGCAAGGAAGTATGATTTGTAGCCACTCCTGATGTAACAAGGACGGGAGCAGGTGAATTTGAGGCAGCCATGTTCCTCTGAGTCAATGCAGAGCCAGTGACCCAGCCCTTTGTTGGAAGCCCTCTCTTCCATATATGGGTTCTCTTAAATACTTAACAAGAGCTACTCTGATCATCTGTAGTCATTAAAGAAGATTAAAGGGTTTTTTTTCCTTTCCTAATAATAATGTATGAGCTTCAGCAGTCTGAGCAAATTCCAGTCTCAGTAATTGTCTTCCTCCTTACTATTCCTTAATGAGGTTCAAAAGGTTAATTAGTTGCTTGCAAAATACTAAAGTACTTAATGGAGGTAATCTAGCAGGACAATATCTAAGTGTAGACCTTTGGTGAATGACTAGATAAACAGTTGATATAAAGAGCTAAGAGACCGAGAGTTTCCATTAATAGTCTATTAATTTAATACAAGGTGATTGCAAAAGAAAAAAAGACAAAGTTACCTTTATTTTAAACAATGATACAGCAAACTTAAAGACTGAGAAGCAATTTTTGATGTCAGCATGTCAACACAAAAAATATATATTTAAAAATAAATAATGAAATACAAGATCACATTTTCCTTGGAAATGAAATCAATTGTTAGGTAAGGTATAATCTGTACTGACTTAAATTACAAACCATATTGAGACCTGACATAGCCCCAAAGAAGAGAATGTGTTCTTTTTGCATAGCTATATATGCTGTCATATTCTACTGGAATCTATTTCTTACAGATATCGGCTTGACTCATTTAGCGGAAGTCAATTTACATTATCCATGCACATAATTATATCTTCATATGTATACCCACTGAGAAGCAATATATGTTTCTTCTTTTTTTGTTTGGTTTTATTTGGTTATTTTTCAGACACACTGTTAAAGGCACATGGAGAATACTCTAGCAGAAATATGAGATCAGGTGATTGGCATGTGAAATTTTCAGCATATTTTGGTGATTGGCCTCAATGACAGTAATATTTGATTAGAAGATAATTTGAAAATGTCTGTTCATCATACACACACACACATATACATAAACATTCATGTATGTGTGTAATTTATTTAATTCATGGTAATGAATGTTATCTGTTATGGTTACATAACTTTCTTGCCTATCATTCACATTTTCCTGGCAATGATGACACTGTAATTTTATTTGAGGTGAGCAAGAGAGATAGCTAATTAAGTCAGAAACAGGAGTCCAGCCTATGTGTTTTCATAGACAATTTAAGCAAACTTCACAAAAATAAACTATATAGTAAAATAGGAATAGACAAGCAGAAAACTGGAAAATAAAAATGTGCTGACCACAAGTTCAATTGTGTTTCCTGACAGCCATGGAGGAAAGGAGACACAGTTGAATCCGAAAGATACTACTAGAGGAAGGAAGAAAGGTTAACATTCCTCTAGAGGTACAATGTTTCCCAGAATTAAATTAAAGAAGTGGCTTATAGTGTTTGGTATAGGATCCATCAAGTAATATAAAATAAATTATCCTCAACAATGACGACATGGGGGTAAAAAAAAAAGTTAAAATCCACACAGCTGTTATTCCAAACTGCCATTAGTAAGCACAGGGGGAACAAAAACACCTGCTGGGCTGACAAAGGACTGGCTGAAGCATGCAACCTCCTGATGATGTCACTTGTTTCCAGTACAGGACTTAGGGTACCAAGTGGACTAGACATGAATGCATGGCCCTTAAAATATTTTTCCTAAATATTGCTTCTTAACACAGGAGAAATACTTTATTATACCTTTAAATTAAAACATGACATTCTTAAGGGACCATGCAAACTCTAGACAAAATATATAATGTATATGGAACCACCTCATAGACATTTTAAAGCTCACAAATGAGGCATATGTGCCCTTATCTAGTGAAATCACTTTCTGAAAAAAAACTATCACAATCTGACATTTTCCCAGGACTCAAAGGAACAATCAACCCGCTTAGAACAGGTGTCCATTAAGCCAGTGGCTCACAGCCAGACTTCTTGAAAGAGTTGTCAATTTTTACTGTATTTCCTTTCTCACTTCCCACTCACATCTCTTCTCAATGCAAATCAACTCAGTTTCCCGCTACTTCACCAAAATTGCTCTTGATAAGGGCACTGATGATCTCTGCTTTGTTAAATTCAGTGGATACTTTTCAATTTCATCATCCTTCTTTCATTCATTCAACAAATATTTACTGATTGACAGCCATATGTCAGGCACCCAATCCAGAAAGACAGATATCAATTAAATCATGTCATTTCACTGATAATAAGTGTAATAAAGAAAAATTACAGGGTACGAAGAAAGCATACCACAAACGTGTTCACTAAATCACGGGGAATCACTTGACCTGTCAGCAGCATTTGGCCTCTGTGACTCTATGCTTCCCTGGCTTTCCTCCGTCCTTACTGACTGCTCTGTTTTCTTGCTGACACCACTTCCTCTGTTTGACCTTTAAATTTGCCGAGGACAGTCACGCTTTACACAGGTCAGTTTTAGTTTATACTTGCTGTCCTGGCATGATTATGACTAGTGTCACCTTTATCTCTTGAAAGAGTCTGGGTTTGGACCATAAATGATTTGGTCACCCTTTTTCTAGGTGACCTCATTCAGTACTGAAGAATTACATTGAACATATGTATGCTGATGGCTCCCAAATCTTTCTTTAACTTGGCACTTTTTTTTTTCTGATCTACTGAGCAGTATGTTGAACTGCTTAGTATCTCCAATTTGACCTCTCCCTGGGAGCTCAAGCTCGTCATGGACAAAACGGAATTTAATCTGCTGTACCTACCATCCATTTAGAGTTCTGGAAGCCATAAACCTGGCACTCAACCTTGAACCCTTCCTCTCTGACGTATCCTTGTTGTCAAACAAACCTCCAAACCTCCACACCACATTCTAAATAGACCTTAAGTAATATTGCCCACGTCTAGCTAACCAGCGTCTCTCCCAGAATTGCTGCAGCTCTGAACTGTGCTCCCACGTTTCATTCACAGACACTAGTCAGTTTCCTCTTCCAAACCGCAGTCTGAACCATCTTTCTAATTCTCATTAAATCACTGCCTTGTTGAAAATGCTGTAGTGATACCTCATGGAATTCTGGGTAAAGAATAGAATCTTCGTCACATCCCTTCCTTTATTTCTAGTGTCATTTTGTAGCCAATTCCCCCTTTGTTTGCTACCCTCCAGACACACTGTGCTGCACACATATTTTTTTCTGCCTAGGACACTCTGCCTGCCATTGCAATGCAGGTACCACTTCTCCAAAGAAGGTCCTATGTCCTCTTTTATGCATTCACATGTATTTATTTTTCATATCAACCATCACCAAAAATTAAATAATTATATTTTTAAGTAATTTGGAAATTATTTCTTTTAATGTCTGTCTTTTTATTTTTCAGACTGCAAGTTCAACAAATGCAGCGATTTTTGTCTGTTTAAACATTTTACCCCCAGCACCTAGCCCAGTGCCTGGCACATTGCAGACCCTCAATAAATATTTCCTACAAGAAATTAAAAAAGGATAGGGACAGATGACTTGAGAAAAATTTCAGGTTCCTGATCCTTTGCACGATACCCAGAATATACTCTAGGTTGAAGGACTGAAGACTGAGGAAGTCAGGGGCTCTGAACACCTGTGTGGAGGGCAGCTTCCTGCCCATCAGGAATACTTATTTTGCACTTTACACAAGTGAGAAATCCCTGTTGTGTTAAGCCACTGTGATTTTTTTCTCTCTTCAGCAGCTGTGTTACCTTAAATACTCCTTGCTTACTCCTGCAAGCAAATTTGAGTTTCAATTTGACAAATGAGATTATTAGTGATTATAGAGCCATACCAATTAGTTTCAAAGATTTGAATTAATGTCAAATTGACTATGATGATGAAAATACTTAGAGCAACGGCCACCACCAAGAACACACCTTGACAGCCATGAAGGATGATGTCATGACACTGTTGTAAATATTACTCTATCTTGTGATTTTTCCAGGCAGAAGCCCTGAGCTGGGGCCTGTTAGCTAGGGAGGAAACTTTTACCCATAATCACTTAGTATCTCAACAAATGGGGACCATTTCTTTGTCACGGTAGAGAAGGAAGGAGCTGAATGGGCAAGAATGCCAGAGGGAAAATGAGGAGTAAGTCATCCAGTCATTGTCCGGGTCCCATGGACTGCTTTTAGCTGCTGGTGGTAGAAGGACCAGATATTTCTGGTGCATACTGTCATGAGAAAACTGCTGATCATGTGGGTAAGGGTTGAGGGAAAGAGTAGACACAAATTTGAAAGGAAAGTAAAAAGCTAGGCACAAGCAAAGCTGTTGAAGGTTCTAGGTAACAAATTTTAATGATGTTCCTCCAACCTCAGCAGGAATTTAGAGACGCTCTGGCACTCTGACGACTGGAAACACCTACATTCAGCATGCTTAGTATAATCATTGATTCTTCTCACAACTGGTTATGGCCTGTGTAAGATTTCTCTAAGTGGACCCATGTTCAGCAGGTGTGGGCAAATGGGAGTCAGAGCAAGAGAGAAATAACCAGGTATATTTCATAGCCACATGGTGCTTATAGCTAATGGACTGGTTTGTGCTTAGATATGAGGCAGTCCTTCAGAGTCCAAGCAAGGGACTAAACTACAGCAGTTTAGCCAATGGGATATGTATTTTGGTTTGCGGAAAAGAAGTGTGTGCTTACTTCGTAGTGACTAGTGGTAAAATTTAAGGTAATTGGATGATTCTACCACCATCACCATGAAATTAAGTAAAATCAATTGAAAAAATTAATCAGCTCACGCAATTCCTTGATTAGAAGTACCACATACATGAAAGTGAATGAAAAACAGTACACCACATTTAGGGAAATATGTTGGGGGAACTGCATACTTTAGTATTTCTATGGAAATTTTATAAATGAGTTAAGTAATGTACCAAACCATTCAGTGGTTTCCATGAGGCCATTCAGGTTTGATTCAAAATAGTTTCTGTTTCTTTCATACCACACTCCACAGTGGAGCTCTCTGATCATGTAGTGAGAAGGAAACTCATTTTCCTCTAAACTCACATAGTAACACCCCACATTTTTAGGTGTGCGTCTTCACTCCAGTGAGCTCTACACTTTATTTTATTATTATTTGTGTAAAGGGTTTATCCTTCTGGCTGAAATGTAAATTCCTTGAGGACAAAGATAGTATGTGATTAACTTCTGTGTCTTCAGTGCTAAAATGCCACCAGGCCTCTAGTATAAGCTCATTCGCTGCTTACTGAGTAAATAGTTGATCCTTTATCAAAGAAATTACATAAATTTGAAATAGGAGCCTCCTTCCAAACTATCTATCTAGCCCTTCATCAAACATCCTGAGATATTGGCAGTATAGTCAGTGGATAGGTACAAGCAGCCAAGTGCGAATGTAGCACAGATGGAAGGAACTGACTGGTCTCTATGCTGGGAGGCTGGAGTTGGGTAGACAGCCACCAGCCTAACAATCAGCACCCAAGATAGCATGCTGAACTGGATTTTAACCCAAGCAGATGTTGCTATTCGAGCAGATGTGAGCTGGTATATGGGTCAAACAATGAAAGTAATTGCATCCTGGAGTGTACCACTGGTTTTAGGTGGTCTGCCTGGTATAGAATAAGACCCACGCCACTGAGTACTGTTACAGAGAACAGAGGCTTGCCCCAGCATTGTAAATAGACTTCATCTTATGTGTTAACTGAAACTGATTACTAGGTGATGCTCCAGCATTGATTTGAAAAGGGTTATAAAACCACGTTTGGGCTCAGAAAAGGAAAAAAGCCTATAATTGATTGTTAAAGTCTGCCATAGGTATATAAGTGGAGAAATACGCACGGGCAATATTTGCATGGTATTGGCAAGTACAGAGTTGAAAGAGAGAAAGCTGCAACTTGATTAACATGTCAGATTCAAGACTTGGAATAATAAGATGAATTTTAAAGTAGATCCCAATTTTGAAAGTTGTACTGCAGGTATCCTGATTGCCCTGGCCAGCATTTGTCTATGAACTGGATGGGATTCAGCCAATCCATTATAATAATTACTGCCAGAAGCTCAGTGGAACTGAAGAAGGTGGAGGCTGACAAATAAATTCTCTTAGTTAAATATTAATTTCTTTTTCACACTTAATGACAGATCTAAATTGTTTAAATGGATAAAAGCTCTTTTTGCCCTTTCCTGGAGGGCTCAAAGAGTGGACTCTTGGCACAGCCTGGCATTTTGTCGTGATTTGTGATTGCCCAGAGGCTACTCTTTGTCCATTTCTCCCCAGCATCCCTCAGTGAGTGTCCCAGGCATTGGAACCTCAGTATTATATGCACCTTAAACGAAGTACAAGCTGCTGCATAGGCTGTGCCAATGGGGAAGGTAGTTCCATGGAGTCCCTGTGCATCACAATGAGCAGGTTTAAAACACTTAAGGCAAAATAAAGACATTATTCAAAAACAGAATGGTCAAAGCCACCCTGTGCTGTTTGCTTCCAAAATATAACAGCAATGACCACAAGAACCCTGGTCTGCATTGACCATATTTAGAAGTAAAGGCATCTTTTTTATTTCTTTGTTCCACTGTAGTTTAATGTACTACAGGTAAATCAGGAATTTCTGACATAGTCCTAATTAGTAATACAAAATATATCTAAAGCAACAGAGATCCTGGCACACTGACTGTTCTATGCCTAAGCTTCCAAGAGTAAGAACCAAGAATGATTAGGCATTAAAGGTTTGATGTGCTGTTCTTGAGCTAAAAGAAGTAAGACACTAAGATTATGTTGGCTGTTGTTTTTACTTCCAACCTCATTTAATTGTCTCAAGACATAATGTTATGTACTGTTTTTCCTATTTTACAAATGAAGAATCTGAGGCTTAAGTAGTTCAGTAATGAGCAGGAAATCAAACACTCTGGGAACAAGGATTTGAATGAAGGTATTTGCCACCTCTAACCCTGATCTTCCTATGCCTCCTTACTCTCTCGGACTAGTACCTGCCACTGAGTCAAATGCTGGTAGCACAGACTTAGAATTTAGAGAAGGTTGAGATTGGTGCCGTGGGAGATAATGCTGGAATACAACATCAATTTCATCCTGTAATTGAAGAGTCACTGAACATTGAAGTGGATTTTGATAATCAATCAGGTGTTCAGTGGTAGTGGTGTTGAAAAGGAGAAAAGGGGGAGTGATTTAACTATCCCATGCTAAAAGTCTTGGGGGAAAGACACCAAATGGAGAAAGGAAACATAAGATGCTATAACTGAATGCTCATATTGAAAGAGCAATCATTTGATGCAGGATTTGGGGTACTAGAAATAGATAAGAATGGACATATGGCAAATAGAATGCAAAGAGACAGCTGATGGAATGTGGTGAGAGCCATATGAAGCAAGAGTGAAGAAAAGCAAAGTGACTCAAAGTCTTGATTCTGGGTGCCTGAGAAAGGATGGAGTTTTTAACTAAATAAGAAAGCCAGAAAGACCCAATTAGAGGTATTGTAAAGATATTCAAATAACAATATAAAGTGGAGAAATTCCAAGCATGAGAGCATTGGGATCACTGCCGTCCTCATTCCCCAACCTTTCCCTAATTTCTTATTGAAATGGACAATGGAATATACAGAAAATGGATACATTTCATTATCACTGGGGGGAAAGAAGGCATGGGTGTAATTTACATGTCAAAAACTTTGAGGAATCCCCACTACATGTAGTGAAGATTATATCACATTGCTGGAAGTTATAGAGGGTATAAGATGGCTTCGGTGCAAGTGGGGGAAAAACAAAATCTACCTTAACATGTCTTGATTTGGAAGGTGAAAGATGAACATGAGGGGAAATCTGTGGGGCTTTAAAAGTACACCATACTTGATTGCTCACTAACTTGTATAGATCGGCAATATTTGAGCCCTATTAGTACTATCAAATGCCCTAGGATTTGACCAAACATGCAATTCCAAGCACCCAAGGTGGTTGGGTCAGGTGAACAGCTAGAACACTGACAAGGATTGCTCAAGAGATTGCCCAAAAATTCTGTACCTAAGTCAAGCCACCACTCTTGTATGAAGGCCATGGAAAGCAGTTCATTATTTCATCTGACAAATATTTATTGAGAGCCTACCTTATATCAGGTACTGTCCTAGGCACTTGCAATACGTCAGTGAAGATGACATACTCCTGCTCTCATGGACTTAACTTCCAATGGAGGGAGACAGACAATAAACAAACAGATGATGTCAAGTCGTTTAAGTGCTATAAAGAAAACTAAGGCAGTGCAAGAACATGAGGGTATACCAGGCTGAAGAGTGGGCATTGCCATTGTACAGAAAGTGAAAAGGAAGATTTCTCTGATATGCTCTCATGTAAGTAGAGATTATAGAATTTAGTGAGGGAGAAAGCTAAGATCTCTGGGGCAGATCATTCAAGTCACAGGGAAGAGTTACAGAAAAAAGCACAAGGCAGGAGCATGCCTGATGTTTTTAAGCAAGGGAGACTGTGGCTAAAATAGCATGAGAAACAGATAAACTGGTAGGGGAGGAATGAGAGGGAGAGGGAGTCAGATCATATAGGGCCTTGCAGGTCATTTTAAGGACTGGCTTTTTGTGAGATGGGAAACAACTGGAGAAATATGGGCAACCAAACGTTCAGAAATTATGCTTTCTGGAGCATTGACTTAAATATCTCCCCAGAAAATTAAGAAAGGCTCATTCAAGAACTAACAAATGAGGAAATTATCTCCAAAAGGAACTGCGTTTTAAGCATGGAATCCAAGTAAATATATGGGACTGGGAATAAATTTTTTTTCTAAATCCAGTCATAAATCTGATGATATTTTATCTTTGAAGGAGAGTACCCTCTATAGAAAAAAGTGATAATCACAGAATAAAAAAAAAACTGGGGAAACAGAGAAGGGGAGTGAATAAAAGTGATTAACTGCTTTTCTAAAATGGACAAGAAAAACAGTTTTGTTTTTTTTGTTGTTGTTGTGGCAAATTCAATATAAATTTAAGAATGCTTTGGAAAGCTTTGTGGTAACCACTTTTGGAATTCTAAGCAGAATGTCTGTCTTTTAAATGACTGCTGAAAATAGTAATAATCAAAAATAGTCTAAAAAATTCGAAGTGGGAAAAAATATAAGAAACCATTTTAAAAAGAGCTTTATAAGAAGGTGGGAGAAGAAAAATCAAACAATATTAGTGATAATAAGTGAAAATTAATTACATTTATTGAGAGAAAAATGTTCTCAGGCTCAGTTGTTTTATCCTGTGATGAGCTACTTACAAGAGACATAGTGAAAATAAGATCTAGAAATGACACACACACACACACACACACACACACACACACACACACACAATGAGCAGTAATATATCTGTTAGAGAGTTAGAGCAAGGAACAAAATAAATGTGAAAATCAGGCAAAGTGCTAATTAGAAAAAATAATTTATATCAATAAAATATATTGTCCACAATGAAAAATAAGCCATCATGGGTCTCTATGTGCTATCATAACATGAAAGTATATAAAAGCCAGAAGTCCTGTAAACTGAATTTTTTCAAAATGGAAACAGAAAGGAAAGAACAGAAGAAAAAAAGAAAGAAAAAAATTATCAAACACAAATGAAGTAGAGTGGAGTTTGTATATACCACTATCAGAATATGATAGATCATGGGAAAATTATAAATAAGTATAGGTCATTAAGATGGTGACATAGATATTCTCAAAGTCAGTCCCCCTCAGAAGACTAACTAGCAGCTATCCATAGACAACACACATTTGTAAATTCCAGAATCCTGAGGTGAGGCTGAAGTCCCCCCCTGCCCCCGGACCACAAAGACCCAGAAGGAAGGCATTAGAAGGGAGAGAGTAGCAGCTGCCCTCTGATCAGAGCATCCCTCCTCCAGGCTGACACTATGTAGCACTGGGAGGACCCCTCTGGGCCTCTGTTTACACCAATGGGACAAAGAGAGCCTAGGATGGACATCCAGCTATCCCAGTATTGTGGGTCATTTCCCAGGAGGCCCACTCAGGTCTGACCTTATGGGAATCACTGGGAGAATCAGTGGGGCTCAAACACTGGGGACCAGACAGATGAAGAAGGGAGGTGGAACTTAGAGCTCAGCCTCAGATCTTGGTAGACCATGTCCCTGCTTGCAGCGATGCCTAAGCAGAAATCCCAGACAGTGGCTCTACCCATCAGCAGAGGCCAGTGGTGGCTCCATCTGGCCATGGAGTTGGTTGGTATTTCTCTCTGTCTTGGGTCAACAGCCGAAGGCCTGTACAGAATGAACCCATTCTATGGCCTTGCCTGGGCAGGGAAGCAAATATGTAGCCTTACCCAAGTGCTGAGCATAGCTGCCAGTTCTGAACCAACTGGAAAGTGTGGCCACAGGTACCTAGGAGCCATGGAGCTCATCCTACAGACCCGCTTGGTCAGGGAACCAAGGCAGCAGCCCTACCCAACTGTTAAGCATAGTCTCTTGGCCTTACATAATCAGGGTTCCTAAACAGTGTGACCTTGGGCAGCCTCAAAGCCCAGCCAGAGGTCTCACCCAGGCAAAGAGCCCAGCCAGGAATCCTGCTCAACCACAGAGGAGTCTCCAGTCCTACCCAACTAAAGAGTACAGCTGGATGCTTCACCTAACCAGACACAGCCTGGCCAGTGACTCCACGCAATAGTGGAACATGGCCAGCAGCTTACCCCACTGAGAAATTCAGCCTATAGCCTTGCCTAACTTATATTAATTTTATACACTAACAATGAACTATCCAAAAGAGAAATAGAGAACAATCCCATTTACATAGCACAAAAAAAATATTTAGGAATAATTTTAATCTAGGAGGTGAAAGACCTGTACACTGAAAACTGTTAAGACATTGAAGAAGACAGAAATAAATGGAAAGATATCCCACATTCATGTCTCAGAAAAATTAATATTATCAAAATGTCCATACTACCCAAAGCTATCTCTGGATTCAGTGTAACCCCTATCAAAATGCCAATGGCATTTTTTACAGAAATGGGAAAAAATATTCTAAAATTTGTATGGAACCACAAAAGATTGTATATAGCCAAACAATCTTCAGAGACATACAAAGCTGGAAGTATCACACTTCCTTATTTCAAACTACACTATAAAGTCATAATAATGAAAACAGTAAGGTACTGGCATTAAAACAGACACATATACCCATGGAACAGAACCCAGAACCCAGAAATAAACCTATGAATATACAGTCAACTTATATTTGAAAAGGAAACCAGAATACTCAATGGAGAAAGGATAGTCTCTTCAATACATAGTGCTGGGAAAGCTGGATATTCACATGAAAAAGTCAATAAAATTGGACTCCTATTGTACACCACTCACAAAAAAATAACTAAAAATGAATCAAACACTTAAATATAGGACCTGAAACTGTAAAACTCCTAGAAGAAAACATGGAAAAAGCCCCTTGACATTGGTCTTGGTAATGATTTTTTTTTGGATATGGCACCAAAAGCAGAACCAATGAAAATAAAAATTAATTAAGTGGGATGACATCAAACAAAAAGCTTCTGCACAGCAAAAAGAAAAAACCAATCAAATGAAAAAGCAGTCTATGGAATGAAAGTATTTGTAGACAATATATCTGATAAGTGGTTAACATCCATAAAATATATATATATATATAAAAGGATATACATATAAGTTTATATAAGGAGATATATGTATATATATATATATACAAGTTGTACTATATACTCAGTAAAAAAATAATATTACAATTTATAAATGGGCAAAGGATCCAAATAGGTATTTTTCTAAAGAAGATATAAAAATGGCCACGGGTACATGAAAAAGTATTCAACATCAGTAATCAGGGAAATGGAAATCAAAACCACAATGAAGTATCACATCACCCCTATTAGGATGTCTAGTATCAAAAAGGCAAGGTAATAGCCAAAGCAATCCTGAGAAGGAAGAATAAAGCAGGGGGAATTACGCTCCCTGACTTCAAGCTCTACTACAAAGCCACAGTAATCAAGACAATTTGGTACTGGCACAAGAACAGACCCACAGATCAGTGGAACAGAATAGAGAGCCCAGATATAAACCCAAGCATATATGGTCAATTAATATACGATAAAGGAGCCATGGATATACAATGGGGAAATGACAGAATCTTCAACAGCTGGTATTGGCAAAACTGGACAGCTACATGTAAGAGAATGAAACTGAACTACTGTCTAGCCCCATACACAAAAGTAAACTCAAAATGGATCAAAGACCTGAATGTAACTCATGAAACCATAAAGCTCTTGGAAAAAAATATAGGCAAAAATCTCTTGGACATAAACATGAGGAACTTCTTCATGAACATATCTCCCCGGGCAAGGGAAACAAAAGCAAAAATGAACAAATGGGACTATATCAAACTAAAAAGCTTCTGTACAGCAAAGGATACCATCAGTAGAACAAAAAGACATCCTACAGTATGGGAGAATATATTCATAAATGACATATACGATAAGGGGTTGACATCCAAATTATATAAAGAACTCACGCACCTCAACAAAAAAAAGCAAATAATCCAATTAAAAAATGGGCAGAGGAGCTGAAGAGACACTTCTCCAAAGAAGAAATTCAGATGGCCAATAGGCACATGAAAAGATGCTCCACATCACTAGTCATCAGAGAAATGCAGATTAAAACCACAATGAGATATCACCTCACACCAGTTGGGATGGCCAACATCCAAAAGACAGACAACAACAAATGTTGGTGAGGATGTGGAGAATGGGGAACCGTCCTACACTGCTGGTGAGAATGTAAATTAGTACAACCATTGTGGAAAGCAGTATGGAGGTTCCTCAAAAAACTCAAAATAGAAATACCATTTGACCCAGGAATCCCACTCCTAGGAATTTACCCTAAGAATGCAGCAGCCAGTTTGAAAAAGATGTATGCACCCCTATGTTTATTGCAGCACTATTTACAATAGCCAAGAAATGGAAGCAACCTAAGTGTCCATCAGTAGATGAATGGATAAAGAAGATGTGGTACATATACACAATGGAATATTCAGCCATAAGAAGAAAACAAATCCTACCATTTGCAACAACATGGATGGAGCTAGAGGGTATTATGCTCAGTGAAATAAGCCAGGTGGAGAAAGACAAGTATCAAATGATTTCACTCATATGTGGAGTATTAAGCACAAAGGAAAAACTGAAGGAACAAAACAACAGCAGACTCACAGAATCCAAGAATGGACTAACAGTTACCAAAAGGAAAGGGACTGGGGAAGATGGGTGGGAAGGGAGGGATAAGGGGGAAAAAGGGCCATTACAATTAGCACACATAATGAAGCGGGGGTGGGGTTGGGGGGATACGGGGAAGGCAGTATAACACAGAGAAGACAAGTAGTAATTCTATAACATCCTACTATGCTGATGGACAGTGACTGCAATGGGGTATGTGGTGGGGACTTGATAATAGGGGGAGCCTAGTAACCATAATGTTGCTCATGTAATTGTATATTAATAATAGCAAAATAAAAAAATATGTATCTTACAATAGAATGTAAAAATAAAAAATAAAATATAAAATATGACAGTTCCAGTGACCCCATTTTATACATTATAGCTCTGAAAAGTACGTTTTCCAAATCTGCATTAATACTATGAACACTAGATGTAATGATAGGCACTGGGAAGACACTCAATATTTGCTGGATGGATGAATGAATGTATATGTTCTGTACTTATAAATGTACAACTTCAGCTTTCTGCCAGTTTATTCAGCACTAAAACTGTTCCTTCAATTTAAAGGTTTTCTTATGTATGTAATTCCCGTTCAAACTAAAAAATGTGGACTTCGTAGGGTAGATTATAGATATAATATAATATAGTTGTAAAAATTCTACTCATCATGTACAAAAGTGAGTTCTTTGTGGAAATAAGTAAGATTAAAATTTAGCATAAAAGTAGACCTAACTCTTCAGGAGTAACTTCTTTAAATAAAGCAATTCAAAGTAAAAAAA
>JAVSCE010017722.1:0-12881 GCA_032199065.1 Smutsia gigantea | reverse complement strand
GGGAGGGCTGAGGTGGCAGCTTCCCCACAGCGGTGGTAGGGCTGAAGGAGGGACCCGGGGAGCCTCTGAGGTCATGCCCAGAGGCAGGCTCAGCCCTGCAGCCTCTGTCTCGCCTCTAGCTGCCCTCCTGGGTAACCGGAGGAGCCTGTCTCTGTAGCCCTGTCTCAGGGGTGGACTTGGGCCTCCCGTGACGCACCCCCACCCAGAGCCACTGGCCTGAAGCCCACACCTGATTCACTTTGTGGCTGGGCAAGTGTGTGCGGACCCCTCCTCAGTTCCTCTCTCCTTCATTCTCTCCCCACCACCCCACTTCCTCCTCTGAGACACCCCTCAGCTTTGGGGAATCCAGAGACAACTGAGGATGGGGGGTTTCTAAGGCCATTCTAACTGATCCCAATACCACATAGGGCAGCCCTAGGGAGCCGGTCCTCAGGCAGCTGCCCGGCCCCCTGCCTCTGGAGGAGAGCCCAGAGACAGATGTACAGAGGTGGCTTCGGAACAGGCATCGCCTGCCCCACTCCTGGGTTTGCAGATCTGGGCGGGCCCCCAGGGGAATCCATCTCTCGTCTGCGCCCCAGTGAAGGTCCCAGTTCCTATTGGCATCCAGTGGAGAACCCTTCCAGCCCCTTCCTGGGTGGGCCTGTGTCAGGGTTCTGCCACCTTGGACAGCCCTGACGCATGGTGGGACAGAAATGGGCACTACTGTTCTCCAGCTAGACAGCAGGGTTTGCCCCATGAATGCCCTGAAGGCCTTCTGTGGTCCCAGCCTCTAGAGACAGCCATAATAATGCTCTCTAGCCCTCGTGTGACTTGGAGGCAGGTCCTCTCCCTCCCGGAAGCCTGCATGGGGGCCCCCACTGTGATCTTGGCCGGACACAGGCCCGCACCTCAGTGCCCAGGGATGGCCTTCCGTTTGCTGTGTCGGCATTGCCACCTGCTGCCTCTCTGTCTCCCTGTCCAGCCACAGCGGGCTTCTCCCACTGCCCAGAAAGTTCTAGTTTCTTTCTTACCCTCTGGCCTTTGAACATGCTTCCCCTAGGCCAGGGGTCAGCAAACTTTTTTTCTGAAAAGGGTTAGGTAATACATATTTTGAGTCTCAGCCTTGGTAGCATGGAAGCAGCCATAGCTGATGTGCAGTTTGCAAACCAATGAGTAAGGCTGGGTTCTAATAAAACTATACTTATACGGACATTGGAATTTGAATTTCATATAATTTTTGCATATCGTGAAACAGTATTCTTTTGATTTGTTTTGCCACCAACTAAAAATGTGGAAACCATTTATCGTGAACCAGGTAAGATACAGGCAGTAGGCCGGATTTGGCCTGCAGGCCGCAGCGCGCCGTCTCCCGAGCCAGGCTGGCCCCGTGGCTAACTCGCAATTGCGGTGCAGCTGACACCCCTCTCCTCCGGCCCAGTGACAGCATCACTGCACACGCCCACAGTGCCCTGGCCGCTTTGCTAGCAGGCAGTCCTGCACACCGCCAGGTACACCTTCTCAGTAAGTGCTTGTCAGTTCAACGGGCTTCCTACACATCGTCTTATTTCTTCACAGCATCTGAGTGAGGCTGTGAATTAAAATTATCTCCATTTCATAGACGAGGTAACTGAAGCCGAGAGAGGTTGAGTAACTTGCCCAGGATCACCCAGGGAGCTGGGGCAGAGGTGGAAACTGAGCCTGCCCACTGTTGCCTAGGTGGCCGGCAGCAAGGGCCAGGTCCTGGGCCTCTGCCCAGAGACTAGGCCTCAGGGGATGTGGCCGGGCTGCTCTGGGGGTCCGGGTGCCCAGCCTGACTTCTGTCCCCGGTGTCAGGCTTGCTTGGGAGCTGATGGAGGTCCTGGCCATCCTCTGTCCTCCAAGTGATTCCTGCCCCTCCGCGGTGTGACATTCCTTATGACCCAGTTCTGGGCTCCAGTCCCGCCTTCTCAGGGCCAGACCCACCGATTCTGGATCCCTGACTCTGTAGTCGCCCACCCGCCCTGCAGTCTTCCCATCTGAACCACTACTTCACACAGCCTGGGCCAGTGACAGCTGTCCTCCTGCCCCCAAAGTGGACACGTCCCCACTGGCCTCAGCCTCCATTCAGCCAGCAGCCGAGCCCCTTGCCAAGTGTTAACATCCCCGTATGTCGGGGACGATTACCCTGACACCTTCCCGCTCTCAGCGCCAGCCTGGGAATTGGGGTGTGCTCTGGGGTGGGCCAGGCTGGGTGAACATGGGGTCTGGCTCTGGTCTGCCTCCCATGACGGGCCTCTTGGCTGGTGTCGGAGGTCGGGAGAGGACGGTGCTGTTCCCTGCTCTGGGTTTGCAGGCGCGGATCCTGGCCCGGGCCTGGCCACGGCGACTCAGCAATCCCATCTAGCTCTTTCCCACAGGACGTCGTGGCTTCAGGGGTTCCCATCACCTCAGCCAGAGTTCATCGGAAGTTCCCCCATCCTCTCCCTCCCCCCTCCCCTGGGGAAAGGCAAGGAGGAGGCGGCATGGTCCAGCTGAGCTGGAGAAGAAAGGAGCTAGGGTTCTGTGGGGCGAGGTGGCAGGGTCCTGGGGCAGGTCAGCTTGCAGGTAGCCACGTGTACACCCCGTAGTGGA
Source organism: Smutsia gigantea (assembly GCA_032199065.1). NCBI lineage: Eukaryota > Metazoa > Chordata > Mammalia > Pholidota > Manidae > Smutsia > Smutsia gigantea. The sequence goes on along the minus strand of JAVSCE010017722.1, from coordinate 10,292 downwards.
CATCATGGCTTCGGGGCACTGAGACAGTACCATGGTCCGAGATCATCAGTTCTCGCCTAGAGGCTCAAGGAAGCAATGCCCAGCCCTGGGAGACCAGCTGGCTTGGAGAGCGAGGGCCGATGAAGGGGCCGGGGAGAAGGGCAGAGGAATTCCAAGGAACAGAAGTGGGTCCTCAGGCCTCTCCTCCCCCCTTCCTCCTCCCTGCAGCTGCAGCCTGAAATGCCAGGGTCTGCAGCCGAGAGGCCCCGAGGGGCTCACTCACTCCAAAAGCCGCCCTCTGGTGTCAGTCATGCCAAGAGCCATCTGCCTACAGACTGCCACCAGGAAATGGGGACACGGTGCGCCAGGGCAAGGGCAAGGGCGAGGCCGAACCCCAGGAAGAGAGGGATGAAAGGAGAGAGGACGGAAAGAGAGAGAAGAGAGAGAAGGGGCCGCAAACATCCCCGCACCACACTTTGCCGAGGCCCCCCCCCCGCCCCCACCGTAGGTACGTGCTTGCTCATTTGCTCTTCCGCGGGGTTTATCGCCCTCCCACGTGTACGTATGTATCTCCGGGCTGGGGCTCCAGGTCCCGTTGGGATTGGCAGCCCTGTGCCCAAAGGCCTGGTTGCCCCGGCAACGCCCCTTTGTTAGGCACCAGCCTCTGAAAATGTCAAACCAATTCCAGCGGGTCAGATCTGATTCCCTCCCTTCTATCCCCTTCTCCTTTTTCAATTCCAGTTGCCTCTGCCCAAGTTGCAAACTTCCTCTGTCTCCATGGGGATGGAGGAGGGCTGTCTCTCTTTTTCCGTCCCAAACATCTGTCTCTATAAACAGTTGTGCGCCGTCACCTCCTCCTTGCGGGCCCAGGCTTTGGGGAGGAAGTGCTTTGTTTATCCGGAGGGGGTCGGTTTCCTTGCTCCTGGGGTTGGCCGGTGTGCTGGGAGCCCCGGGCAGGCGGCCCAGTGCTCCAGCTTCTCTGGGGTGGGCAGGACGGCTGTACAGTCCTCACTGCTTTGCTAGTTGGGTGGCCTTAGGTTACTTAACCTCTTTGAGCCCGTTTCTTCCTCTGTAAAGTGGGGGTGCTAACAGTGCCTCCTAACAGATCTGATGGGGAGTAAAATGATGTTCTTCTCAGTGTCAGGGGCCATCGGTGGGGCTCTTTCCAGAAGGCTCTCACTTTTCATGTTCCTGGGGCTCTTCCGGTAAGTTAGTGCTAGTATCAGCTCCATTCAGGAGCGCGGTGACACTCAGGTGAATCGCCTGCAGAGACAGGATTCCACCCCAAGATGCAAGCCCAGATATCGTCTCATCCATCAGGACCCCGAGCCGAACCCCAAGTCCTCTCTCTGCAGGCTGAAGAGCTGGGATTCAGTGACCACCTCCACAGCTTGAAACTTCGACTTATTTCAGGGAAGAGGGCGAGCTAAGAAGTTAGTGGGGTTTTGCTGAGAACCAGGGACTGGAATGCATGATGTATGGGGAAGAGGCAGGGCAGGGACTCCGATGACTCAGACCTGCTTTCCCTGGCGAGTGGGAATGATAACTGGACCACAGAGAGAATAACTGGCCCAGGCCCAGCCCTGCTCCCACTTCGGAGAGGCTGTCCTGGGCCCATGTGGGCTAGCGCTACTCCCAGGGCCTCACCGGCCTAAGTCCCAGCCCCACGTCTGGCACCTTTTCCCAGTGTGGCATACCATGAGCTTAATTACCCTGTTTCTAGATGACCAAAGGAGGAACTGGATAAACAACCGAGGCAGTGGCTAAGTGACAGCTTGGGCTCCAGGGCGGGCAGAACTGGGTGTGAATCCAGCTTGATTAATCACTGGCTGACCTTGGGCAAGCTAACCTCCCGGAGACTCCGTGATCTCATCTCTAAAATGGGCAGCAGAAAAGCAGTGCTCGCGGGAGGGGATGCCTACAAAGGGCGTGGGGCTTAGCCTGCAGCGCGGCTCCAGAACCCAAGAGGACATTAGCGCTGCAGGGATCCAGCTGGCTGAGGAGGGCGGGCGGCTGTGCCCCCCAGGCCTACAGTGGCCTGTGCCCTGTGAGCTGGACACCTAGGGACTGGGGTCTCAATGTGGTGCGAGCCCTATACAAGGAAGCCGGAGGCAAGGGCAGCATGGAAGCAGTAAGGTGGCGCAGGTGGGGGTGGGGGGCGTGCGTGGCTGGGTCAAGGTGACGGAACTCATCCCTGTAAGGCAAGAGGAGGGCACCGAGGCCCCAGCCTCCAGGGCATGCGCCATCTTCCCATCAGGCTTCACTTAGGAAACACCAACTGAAAGAGAGTTATTAAGAATTTCAAGGGGACTGCAGAGCACCAAACCCCAAGCCCGAGGCTCCCTTCTGAGTGTGGGGCCCTGTCTGACGGGTTGCAACCAGCCCGGAACGTGACTGGTCGCTGTCTCCCAGGATGTCTTCCAAGACACAGTGATAAGGACCTGGGGACAGATGCCAGAGCAAGGGGGAGTTTAGACATTTATACACTGGTTCCCATCTCCTGTTAGGCAAAGGTTTGCCCTCTATTCACCCAGACTTCCTGGATGCAGAGAGAACCTTCAGCACACAGGCTGGAGTTGGGGCGGTGGGGCGGCAGGAGGAGCTTGGGGTGCCGGCCCCACACACAGGCCAGGAGCGCCTGGGATGGTGCATAAACAGCATGTGGTGCAAAACCCCGTTCCGGAGGCTGATGGCTGTGCTGTGATTGTGTAAGAAATGCCCTTGTTTTGAGGACACACACTGAAATGTTTTGGGGGAAAGAGGCATCGTTTCTGCAATTCACTCTCCAATGGCCTAGGGAAAAAATGGGGAGAGAGGAGGAATGAGAACATAATAACACATACATGGTAAAATGTTAACATTTGGGTATCTGGGTGAAGGGTATTCCGGAATTCCTTGTAGTATTTTTGCAACTTTTCTGTAAGCCTGAAATTATTTCAAAATAAAAAGTTGGAGGTTTTGCTTTGTTCTGTTTGGAAGGGTGTGATACAATTATTACAAAGAGCTGGTCCTGCAGGCAGACTGCTGGTGCGGCTTGCAAGACTCCAGAGGCACCTTGGCCATGGACGGGACAGCGGCAGCATCGCAGTGCCAGCCCCCCCACCCCCACTCCTGCCACCACTGGGCTCCAGCTTTCCAGCCTTATGGCCAGTCTTTCCCTTTGGGGGGCCGGTGAGTCAGCCATGGGTTCCATGTGGCAGGAAGTGGGCACAGTGACTCATGGGGTGGCTCTGCACCCTCCCTTCTGGAGGCTGGGACAGCAGCTGAGGCCCCAGGACAGAGATGGCCCCAAAAGAGGGGGATCCGCACCCCCCAGTAATAAGCTGCTCTAGGGGACGGGGGCCTGGAGCACTGGTCGAGGCTGGCCCTTCCTTGCCCTCTGGGGGTGGCCGAATGTGCCCTCTGCCAGCTGCCCAGCCTGCCGAGTTTTCCAGCCACTTGTGGGCATGTGCACGATGCTGGACATTCCTGACAAATTCCCCATCGTGTGCAGAGTGGGCAGCCTCTGCCAGGGTCCCGGCCATGCGGGTTGCCTGCAGATGCGCCTTCCCCGGGGACCTCACTAGCAGCCGGCAGTCCCCAGGCCCAGCCACCCCCAGCCTGCTTAGGCTCAGGCTCCACGCCTTTTCCCTCTTGCTGTGAAAATTGGTGCTGAGACCTTGTCTACTCTCTCATGAGTCAGTCAAAACCAGCACCTGGTTAGCGAATAAACGTTGCTGCAGGTTGCCACTGCGTCCTCCCTCCAAGATGCCCTGACCTCCCCAGCTTTTCTTCTCACTGAAGTCTGAGGTTGTTCATTTCAAAGTTAAGTCATGCTCACATTCATGCGGGGGTGACCCAGCGTTTGTACCTCCATTGTCTCATTTAGCCTCTTCACAGAGAGGGAAATTCAAGCTCAGAGAGGTGAAGGAACTTGCCTGAGGCCACACAGCACCAAGTCTGCATTTGAACTTGGGTATTCTGAATCCAGAGTCCACTCCACCCTTAGCCCACCTTGTGACAGGCTGGGCTTCCTCCTGTGTTGTTCAGTTTTCCATGCTTTGGCTTCCCCAGCCCCAGCGTGAATCCAGGAGGATGGGCCAGGACGATGGCTTCCGCATTTCGTGAAGCCTCCTGGCAACCTGAGGTCCCTGACACATCAAGGGGCCTCCGGCGTGACTTGAAGGTGGACTGAGTGTCCCAATGAGGGTGACTGTCCTATAGAGAGGCCTCTTCACTCTACCCTCCTCTCCCCTGCGTGCTCCACCTCACTCCCAGGGGAGTCTCCACCTCTCCCTCCTTCTGAGGGAAAGCTGGGCAGAGCCCTCCTCTCCCAGGGTGCCTGGTATCAGCTCCCACATCCAGGCCTCCTCTTTCTCCCCCAGCCTCTCATTCCCAGGTCTGTTCCTGACTTTCCCTTCTGTGTTGTCATCAGACTGCCGTCATTCCTCCAAAGGCCCATCAGCCGGTGACGGCTTCCCCAGGGCCACCCTCTCTCAAGGCCCTGTAGTCCGTAGGGCTTTGTTGGGTCACTTTCTCCGTGCGAGCACAGACCCAGGGGAGGTGCTTCTGGCCAGTTGGAGGGGGACCCTGGGCGGTCTGGTCCAGCCTGCCTGGTGCTCAGCCGACCTCTGCTGGAGCACTTCTGTCCATGGCAGGCTCACGGCCTCCTACACACCTGCATTCCCATGTGGACAACAGGCTGGGCTCCCGGGAGGACTGACAACATGGTGCTCTGAGCACGCGGCCCTCAAATGCACGCTGCTTCCCCTTTCATTGTACTGAGTTAACATCAGTCTCTTGGAAACTTCCCTAGTTCTTTGATCTGGGGGGCAGCCATCTGTCCACCAGCCGGTGAAACTCATGTGCCCTTTTTTCTCAGGGACATATCCTGGATTCCGTCCAGGAAATACCTTGCCCCTCATGGAATGTGAGTTTTCACACCTTCCCATCCCACTTTTCTCTCCTCCTGCCACTATTGCCTCCAGTTTACTGACATTGTTCTTTAAACATATGACCCAGAAGTGTCCCACTGGGGGAGACAGTGCCATCCTAATGAGGACCAGGAGGTGTGGTGGCCTTCTGGTGTCCCATGGCATCTAAGCATTAATTCATCTGCAGGGACTAACACCTCTACTTCTTTCCTCCCAGACCTCCCAGTTCTGGGGCACCTGGGGCATCTGCTTAATGACTTGATATTTAATTCTATTCAACGTCATCTGTGTCTTTCAGCATATTGTTCTAGCCTGTCATCATTTTTTAATCCAGATGAGTTGGATTATCCCCCAGTTGTTTCTAATCTGAAAATCTGATCACACGCCTTCATGGGCTTCACTCAAGTCATTGATGAAAATGTTGAGTAGGCCAGAGCCTTGCAGCACATCTCTAGAGACTTACCTCCGGTTGGGCTTTGTTTATTAATCAATAGCTTTTTGTTTTGTATTGAGTAACTCTTTCCACCTACTACAATCTAACGGTAGTGTTTTCCAGGCTACTTTTTCCATGTCTTCCATAAGATTATCACAAGAAGTCAAATATTTTGATGGAACCAAGATGTTCTTACATCCACAGCATTTCTATGATCTTTCAATCCTACCAAAGAAGAAAGGAGTCTCCTGGCCTGAGCTGCTAACAGTAAGTTTTGTTTTTTTATCCTCAGAAAAGGACAGTCAGTATTCATTTTATTAAAATTCCAAAATGCAGATAAATGAAAAATAATTTTAAAGCATTCTAAATTCCCCTATGCAGAGGTAAAGGCTTCAAACACTTCGGTATATATTTCTACAAGTTTCTAAGAAAAACCTGGAACTAAATATGTAAAAAACTCATAAAAATGCAATCAGACCTAAATACTCTTGCTATCTGCTTTTTTCACTAACTAATATTTTGTAAATATCTTCACATAGGAATAAATGTACAGCGGCATAAACTATTTTTGTTGACTCTGTAGTATTCCATTATAAGGACAAGTCCCGTTCAACTGATCCTGTATTATTGGATTCCAGCTTTTTCTGCCTTTATAAACATTGTTATATATACCTATTCTGAATATATAATATTCTCCTTCCTTGAAATAAGTTCAGCTATTATACTCTGCCTTTTCTAATTACCCCTTGAATCCTTACAGCGTTGTGTCTGTACTTCTCTGGTAAACATATTTTCTATTACAATAATTATATATGATCATCTCCCTGTTTGTAGCTGCTAAGATCCTTTAGGGAACAGTCCACCCCTAAAGCCCAACACAGTAGCCTGCACTTAGAGACACTCCGTAAATATTTGTTGACTAAGGGCATGAATAAATGAATTTGTTTAATGATTCATTCCAGAGTCTTGCTGGTGGTTAACATCATATGCTCTTTCTCAAGACTGGTTTCTGCCCCATGGGTGTCTGGTTTGCCCGCCTTCCTGTCCCTCTTCCAATCTCAGGGATGACAGAAAATGCACAGGGCTCCCAGGCCAGGAGTGCAAGCTCCCCCCGTCCCAGGATGGCGTTGCCCTGGACTCCCACCCGAGTTGATTCAGAGCCTCCTAGGCCACTCTTACAGTCTCCTCTCCGTCTCACCCTGCTCTTTCTGTGTTTGATGGAGAAGCAAATAAAACTTGGAGCAGGTCTGCATGGCCTTGGGAGGCCATTTGGAGAAGTGGCAAGGGTGTGGCCACCCTGACTTTCTGGTATCAGCTCCTACATCCAGGCCTCCTCTTTCTCCCCCAGCCTCTCATTCCCAGGTCTGTTCCTGACTTTCCCTTCTGTGTTGTCATCAGACTGCCGTCATTCCTCCAGAGGAGGTGCCGGTGATGGCTTCCCCAGAGCCACCCCCTCTCAAGGCCCTGTAGTCCGTAGGGCTTTGTTGGGTCACTTTCTCCGTGCGAGCACAGAAAGCCGCTGCTCTCTGTAGAGCCTTGGTGGAACTGACAGACTTCCGACAGGGGCAAACAGGTACACAGTAGGTGCTCAGTAAAGGCAGTTTGCCTTCTCGTTCCTCCTCATCGTTTGGCACAATTCAGTCTTCTCACCTAAGGGCTGGACCTGTCCCTTTGCATTCATTTCTGGTTGAGAGCCCCTCCACCCCCTTTCCTGTTTCCTCTGTCTTTTCTCCTCATCATTTTGAAATTTGACCTCAGCTCCCTGGGAGGGTCCCAGTACTTGAATGCCCCTGCCACCACAGTTCTTTCTCAGAGATCTTTTGGGATTGCATTGTCTGAACTGTGGATTTTTTTTCTCCCAGTTTATCGTTTTTCTTGACCCATTTTCACTCTTAGAACCTATTGCTCATTTTGGCCAGAGTTCCCCAAACTTTTTGAAAAAATATCCCCGAAAGTCTAGGGTACCCATCTGACAGTTCCCAATCTCTTTCCTTAGGTCTTATAAACTCACAGGGAATCGCCCTGGGTGGAAGCAACCCCACAGTGAAATTCCTTTCCTGGAGTTCACACATCAGACTCTTCGCTGGAGTAAAAAACCATCATTGTCCCCAGGGTCAGTGTGGGACCTAAACTGAGCCCCCATAATGATGCTATGCCTGGCTCCATTTATCTAAGTAATGGCTAAGAAAGGCAAAAATAAAATCCCATACAACAAAGTCTATGGGGAGAGGGACGATGGCACTTGGCTTTGCCCTCTAAGCTTAGACTCTAATGACTGAGTCTTGGAGTTAGAATTGGAGTGTTTACAACTAAAGTGAATGAACATAAAGATGAAGGGGGTAAAACTTGGGACAGATTTTTTTTTTTTTTAAGAATTAAAAACTGTGCTGCCGCCCAATTTGAAAAGGACAGATGCACCCCTATGTTTATTGCAGCACTATTTACAATAGCCAAGAAATGGAAGCAACCTAAGTGTCCATCAGTAGATGAATGGATAAAGAAGAGGTGGTACATATACACAATGGAATATTATTCAGCCATAAGAAGAAACAAATCCTACCATTTGCAACAACATGGATGGAGCTAGAGGGTATTATGCTCAGTGAAATAAGCCAAGCCGAAAAGACAAGTATCAAATGATTTCACTCATATGTGGAGTATAAGAACAAAGAAAAAAACTGAAGGAACAAAACAGCAGCCGACTCACAGAACCCAAGAACGGACTAATAGTTACCAAAGGGAAAGGGACGGGGGAAAATGGGCGGGAGGGGAGGGATAAGAGGGAAAAGGGGGCATTACGATTAGCAGATGTAATGTTGGGGGGGCACGGGGAGGGTAGTACAACTCAGAGAAGACAAGTAGTGATTCTATAGCATCTCACTACGCTGATGGACAGTGACTGTAATGGGGTTGGTGGGGGGGACCTGATGAAGGGGTAGTTTAATAATCGTAATATTGCACATGTAATTGTAAATTAATGATAATAAAATAAATTATATTAAAAAAAAAACTGTGCTGCCTTCCTGCTGCTTCATTGGGGTACTTTCAGGCATCCCATCCATTAAACAAATATGTAGTAAGAAAGAAAAACACAGGCCAAGAGCTGTGTGCCCACCTGAATGTACAGTGAGTCCGTTCTCAAGAGCCTGAGCTGTTCCTTGAGAAAGGATAAAATGGAAGGGGCACTGAGGTCAGAGGGCAAATGCCCTGCCCTCGCCAGTGGGAGTATCTTGAGTTCTACTTGAGGGGCTCAGGGTTGTGTCATCGAGAGTGGAAATCTCTGGAAAAACCCTAATACCCCTGTTGCAACATTCTAGGAAAAGGGCCTGTCTATTGAATAAGGGTGAATCAGCCAGGGGAAGGTTTGGGGCAGTCAGTGTGGTCCCATGGCCACTTGTCCCCACCCTCTGGTTCCCCAATGATGCCCCAGCTACCATCTGGGAGCTGGGGGAGTGGGGAGAGGTTGACGCTCTGATCAGGAACTTCAGGGAGACCTATGCAAATGGCCAGTGGCTCCTCAGAGGAAGTCATGAGCAGGGAGGGCGGTGGGCAGCTCTGGGTTTATGACCAGTAAAGCAGAAGTGAGAACGGAGAGATTTCCCAGTTCTCTTGCCCCTTGTCCCTTCACCCCACCCCACCTCCTGTGGGCCGCCGTTCCTTCCCTCTCAGAAATGAGACCTGTGACTTTTCCCCAGTTACCCAAGTCTGAGAAACGTCCGTCTTTAAGGGAAACTAGACCTTAAGGCTCCTTTCAGCTTGAGTTGAGGCAAAGGTTTGGGGCACTCGGTGGGGCTGGTGGGCAGAAGAAAGGAGGAGGAGAGGAACCCCCTCCATCCCGCTCCCCAAGCACCTGCCAGATATTAGGCCTAGATAGCAAAGTATCTCCCCTGCCCCTGGAGGTGCTCCACAGGGCCCGCCCTCAGTTAGCAGAGGGGTGGCACCCCCCGTAAGTGCGGGACCAGAACCGGACCTAGTCTGCCACATTCCCAAGATTCTGGCTCAGGGTAACCCCCCCACCCCCAGGACTGCAAACCCCCAAGATGGGCAGATATGTTTCCTGTTCTCAGGAAACTAGGATACCAATGTGAGTATTTCAGCTGCCGCTCCCACCTTCCACACAGAGGCCCGTCTGAGAAGCAGTGCTTCGCCAGCTGAGCTCTGAGAGCAACTCCATTCTGAGCTGCTTCCACTTCTAACGACTTGTCAGCTGATCTTCGCACTGTGAGCGTGAAAGCTCTGGCCTCTCTGCCGGGAAGTCAACCACTACAGACAAGTGACTCAAAGCACTGGGTGGCTGGCTGTCACTGGCCGGCGTGCTGGCACACCTGGGTTTCCCTCACCTGTTGCCCTGAAAGATGGGCCTGCGGGAGAAAGTGCTTTCCTGACTCTTCCTGGGCCCATATCTGAACCACACATTCTTCTCGGTCTCTCGCACCAGATTTCCACCCCAGGTTTGGGGGCTTGGTGCCTGATCTTTCTCCCTTATCCTCCATGTTAACCCTGGCCAACCCAAGGTGTGGACAAAACTGTATGGCACCAATTAAAGAATCGGGGAGTAAACTGTGGGCCGTATTTCTTTTTCTGCCAAGTGAGGTGGGCATGGGTAAATTTCATTTTTTACTCATCTGTAACTTATCTTTTATTTCAGTTGAGGATACCTATACACATGGACACATGCTTACAACTCATGGAATTAGTGTGATTGATGGAAAGAGAAAGGAAGCTGAGGGTGAGGCTCGGGGCAGGGGCCTGTTCTCGGGGACAGTGGGCCCGGGCATTGGCCTTATTCCGTCAGGCAAGCCACTCAGTCCCACTACACCTCAGATTCTCCATTGGAGTGCCGGGGGCGGACCGGACAGGAGAGGCTCGGGATGCTGGAGGAGCGAGCACCTGATCCCAGGCTCTTCGCACAGTGTCAGTGACGGGGAACCAGGGCACGTTCCGGGCCCAGGGAGGGACCCGCGCCT